>CAUJNA010000436.1:0-229771 GCA_963377175.1 Effrenium voratum | reverse complement strand
TGTGGAAACTTGCCTCTCCCAAAGAACGCGCTCGTGTTGCTGAGGAGTATCGCAAAGTGCTCGCGATGAAGAAGGAGGCAAAGCCAGCTGCTGCAGACGTAGCTGCCACGGCCGTCTGTGTTCAGCCCAATCACGCTGTTCATGGTCAGGGGGGCACAGTCACTAAGCTCCCGTCGCCGGCAGCCGTTGCATCAGCTATTCCCGAAATGCTTGCCCCTGCGATGCCTGTCACAGTCAACGAAAAAGGAAAGACTGTTCATGAGCATCGAGCGTGTGTCACTGCGGTTATTGAAGAGCATATCAAAGACAACCGTGAAGATTTGGTCAATGCTTTGTTGATGACTGCAGCAGTTGCAAGGCTTATTCCGCGCTCGGAAGTCGCAAACACTCCTGAGGCGAAGAAGGCTTTGGATGTCGAATGGGAGAAGCTCAGAAGCAAAGGTACCTGGGACGAGTCGCGGGTAAAAGAGTGCAAGACAGTCATTGCCGAAGCTAAGGCGAAGGGGGAAAAGGCCCACATAGCCCGTATCTTTGAGGCGTGTTACCTCAAGGGAAGCGAGCGTGCTGTGGGCGACCCCAGCCGAAAGTATAAAGGCAGAACTGTTTTCGAAGGAAACCGTGTTGTTGATGAGAACTACGAGCAAGCGATGTTTGCCGAACTTGGTTCTTCCCCTGCGAGCATGGAAGCAGGCAAGATTGTCGACCTGTACGGTTCTCAGCCTGGATTCGGTAAGCAGCAGGGGGATGCGAAGCAGGCATACACACAGGCGTTGTTCGAAGGCATCGCTACATGGGTGAGACTTCCACGAGACCGTTGGCCCAAAGAATGGATTGGCAAGTACAATGATCCACTGTCACCTTTGATTTTGGCATTGTATGGTCACATTGACAGCGGTGGCTTGGAAGCTGACCTTGGCAAGGAAGGGCAGCCGAATGGCCAGCAGGTCTCGGAGCTGGTCCACCAGCAGCCGCATGGCGTCGATGGTGAAGACCTGCTGCCCAGGAAGAGGGCGCAGCCGCAGCGCGCGGGCCCAAGCAGCCCCATGCGGGCGCAGTTCAGTCACAGCGGCCTCGGCGCTAGGCGCACGCGGCTCCTCCAGAGGCACCGCCCGGCCAGAGCTGAGCCCCAGGCGGCCCCAGATGCGTTCTGACAGCTCGGAGATCATGGCGCGAATTGGTTTGAGCTGAATAAATTGCTTTCTATAGAAAAAATAATAGATATTCAGTCGGTCGGACGAGCACCCTCAGCATTGCCAGCAACACATGCTTTGACAAGCCTTCCCAAACGTACCGTTTGAGAGACCGCGAAACAGCCATGCACCACAAGCATCACCCTTTTTTTCTGTCGGGGATTCTGTTCTGTCCGGGATTCAGCATCTACCGCGTCACAGCGAGTCGGCGGTGCTGCCCTGCAGGTTCAGCGCTGTGAGGAGCTCTCTGGAGGCCACATCCAGCTCCAAGCCTTGCGCGCCTTCTCGACCCGCTCCAAGGCAGCGAGGGTAGCGCGGGTTGCGCTCTTGGCCGCCAACGAGACCGGCAGCCGCTCAGCGATTTTCTTGCTGATGAGCTGCTCCTCCACCTCATAGAGCTCCCTCTCGATCTGGGCCAGCGATGCGATGTCGCTCGTGCGAATGCGGCGCTGCCTCAGGGCCTCGCGCTTCTCGCGGAGCGCTTCCATCACCTCCCAGCTCTCCTCCTTGCGCTCCTCGGCCGCCGCGGGAGCTGAGCAGCGAGCCGTGCGCTGATTCAGGCGCTTGCTGGGAGAACCATTTCGAAACTGGTCTTCGAAAGAACAAGTGGAGGCCATTGTTGAAAGGCATATGGCAAAGCGTATTCTTCCATGATGAGCTCAAGCTTTTGTTGGTTGTTTATGTTGATGACCTCAAACTGGCTGGCCCAACTGCTAATTTGGCAAAAGGGTGGAAGAACATCGAGTCTGCAATCAAGATCGACACGCCGGAGTCGCTCGGAAGGTATTTTGGCTGCGAACATGTGGAGCAGAATCGGGTGACATTGACGAAAGAACATCACCCATTTGCTCATGTGTTCGAAAAGCTGAGCGCAAGTCCTGCCGTCCCTCACAGAACGGAAGATTATTGGGAGCATTTCCCCGAGGAAAAGATTTGGGTTCGACACCATCTTTATCCCAGAAGGAAGAGGTATGCCCCCGAGAACTTTGAGGGACTGCTGGATCTCCGCGTGACCTGTGTCGCAAAGGGCAACACATATGAGTATCTCGAGGACTCGTGGAAAGCACAAGCCGATGTCAAGGAGAAGAATTGGTGGACCGGCTGCACAGTTTTCAGCTATGCCGATCAGGTGGGAGGACACGCAGCCGCGGCAGCAATGAGAAACAAAACTGCTGCGAAGAAACAGTCAAAGAAGTCCAAGTTCAAGGAGCTCATTGACATGGATCACCCAAAAGACGGTTGCATGAAGAAACCCGTCAACATCGTCCATTACGACATGGCCGATTTCATAGCAAGCCGGGTTTTGATGAAGATTCTTTTTGCTGCAAGAATGGCGAGATATGATCTTCTTCGAGCAACTCAGTCACTTGCTTCGCGCGTTACAAAATGGTCCAAAGACTGTGATGAGGGATTGCATCGTTTGGTTGCCTACATCAATTCGAGCCTCAATCACAGGATGTCATGTTTTATAGGGGACAGTTTGCTGGATTGCCGACTGTGGGTTTTCGGAGATGCCGACTATGCAGGTGAGTTCGACTCGAGGTCAACTACTGGCTGTGTGGCGGTCATCGTCGGCCCTAACACGTATTACCCCATCAATGCGTTTTCGAAGAAGCAGACAAGTACTGCTATGTCATCAACTGAAGCCGAAGTTGTTGCTGCTAATCACTCCGTGCGAGCGCAAGGTTTACCAACGCTTTCACTCATGAGTGTGCTGTGGGAATTGCTTGATGCACCCAAGGAAAAGCAGCCAGCTGGTGGCAACGCCAAGCCGATTCCGTTTCCAGGCCGGGAGTTGGCTTATGTCGACCCCGAGTTGGACGAGACTCGGTACGGTGGTTTTGAGCAGCATGAAAGAACGATAGCGCCTGCTCGCGGATTGAATGTTCATTTGAATGAGAAGTTTAAAGTTGCATTTTGTGAAGACAACCAAGCAACAATTCACATCATTCAGACTGGAAATTCCGCACAGCTTCGTCATGCTGACACAACTCAAAGAACTTCTTTGGCGTGGCTTCAAGAACAATTCACGAAAGGTTTCTTCAATCTCGTCAACGTCAACACTGTGTATCAGGTTGCGGACATCTTGACCAAGCCGTTTACGAGCAAAGCAAAATGGGATCATGCTTGCAATCTTATTGGAGTACGGTGGGTGCAGTTGGATGGAAACATTACAATCAAACCAGCCCCCACTAGCGAGGCGCAAGCTTCCGCCGATTCCACGCATGAAACCTATGATCAGTTCTTGTGCGAATTTTGCTGTTCTGATGATTCCAAGCTCGGCGACAAATCAAGATTACCAGCATTTGGTTGCAAGGTGCTTAGAGTAACTGAGCGTCAGAATGCGTTGGTTGCTGATACATTGAAAGGGGTATTTGATGCGGTGCAACTTTTCAGGAAGAATGTCAAGTCCAAAACGCCGCCCTGCGTGATGCTTCATGCTTCACTTCCGTGTACGGGTGGGTGCCCCTGGAACAATCTCAATGGTCAGACTCAAGAAGGTCAAGCCAAGATCCAGGAGCACAAGGCGTTGTTTCGCAAACTGCTGAAGCGTTTGGACAAACTTATCACTATGCTTCGACAGCTTGACATTGTGCTTGTGATCAACATGGAACTTCCTAAGCTTTGCAGTTAAAGAACTATTTCGTGCATGATTTCCTCATGAAATATGAGATGGTCAAGTACAATTGCGATGGTTGCATGTTTGGCGTCCTGGACAAGGATGGAAGTTTGTTGTTGCAAAAGTCATGGACTATTGCTTCTTCCTGTCAATCGTTGGCCAATCTGCAACAGTATAAGTGCACAAAGGATCATCAGCATGGACAGTCCAGGGGGGCGGCCCTCAAACGTGCTGAATCTTACACGTATGAAATGACTGACCTGATCCATGAATGTTTTTCTGAGTTTGCTGGCAGCATGAAACAGGTTGTCACCGATAGCTCGGCTCAGAGACCCACAAAACGTGCACTTGTTGCTCTTAAGCTTCCCTCACCGGTAGCCGCAATGGCTGCTTACAACCTCGGGGAGTATTCGGAGGGCAACTTGGAGTACTGGCGAGGAGTGATGACGAGCTTTACGTCGAACACTCTGTTCCAGGAGACGAGGCCCGAGGACCGCAAGACAATGGAGCAGATCCTCGGAGCACAAGCCACTCTCCAAAGCTCATGCGCTATGTGGGCGGCTGACTACGCGCCGGAGCTCATGGACACGCTTTGCGCTGTCAATGACAAAGGCCTTGGCCGCATCACGCCCGGGGCAACCTGTGGCCGAAATAGCGTGTACCTCGTCGTGAGTGACTCCAGCCTCGCCCTCATCAGCGGTGGCAAGAAGAACCGCAAGAGGGCGGACCTGGCGCAGGACATGAACTACAACCGCAGCACGAGTTGTGGCCACTGTGAGGTGATGTGTTGGGGAAAGGACCTCACATTTCTCACGTGGACAGTCAAGAGCGCTATGAAGGACCTCAAGAAACGTCCTGAGTTTAAGGACCACGACTTCTACGTGACGGTGTACTGGTCCGGGAACGAGCTCGTTGGCAGCGGTGGGATCTGCGATGAGCCCGAATGGCCATACCGATGCGGAGACGGTCACTGGCCCGAGCTGTTCAACAAGTGCGCCAAGGCGATCGATGTGCTTGAGGAGTGCAGGAGTTGGTGGGGCATTGCGAACATCACGATCTTGGCCAACACCGAGGGTTCGTACTATATGCTCCCGCCCATCTACAACCAGTTCATGGAAAAGTTGTTGGATGAGTCGCTCAACAAGCACAAGCTCCTTCGCAAGAAGGAGTCGACGTTCTTGGTGTCTCGACAGGACAGGCTTGACAACTACCACATGGTGGACTCCATCGAGAACCGGAAGACGACGGTGGAGTGGTTGCGGTCGCTGTTCAACATCATGAAGTGTGTCGCTGTCGTTGAGTCCCACAAAGAAGATTTCAACAACGTGAGGTTGTACCTTGAATATTCCCATGACGCCGAAGCTGGACTCAATCCGTACACTTTGGCTCAGTATGAGGCGAACAGGAAGCTCACGCTTGAGTCATGGGAAAGCCTTCAACGTCCGATCAAGCTCGCGAAGGGCCGCATCCTCGAAAAGATCGAGGAAGTCGAAATCAAGGAGGAGATCGACTATGATGACGATGATGCACTCCCGCAAGGGAGTGCCGCTGAGGCTGCGCTTGGCGTCAAGGCCGCTCCGGCTACACCCAAGTTCACCGTGAAAGCATCGCCAAAGGTACAGGCGAAAGCATCGACTGCTGCGGTGGCATCGGATGTGCGGGGGGCACCCCTGCCGGAAGCGCATTGCCAGGCAAGCCCGGCGGAACCGTCATCTTCCGCGGCCAGGAGTACGAGGCAAGGATTCTCCCGGGCACGATCCTGAAGGTGCCCACCTTCATGAAGGGAGAGTCGTCCTCGACTGATCGGTGCACAACCATATCTGTAATGCTTCGTGGCAGGTTTCAAGAACAGAGGCCACTCGATTTCGATGGGGTGGGAGACCTACCTCTGCTGGCTCCTTTCTTTGGGCTCGGCTTATCTGTTGCTGGTGCAGCAGACCGAGTCTCATGCGAAAACGCACAGTTGTCTCCACGAGTGCATTTCCCCTGACCGCCTTTGAAAAACCTGCAGGGGATCTTCTTCAGCTCTGCTCTTTTTCTCGATGCCGACCGATCCCTGTCTCTCGCTTGGCTGTCAGAGCGCCCCCGACCTTTTCCTTTCGGATTTTGGCTCGGGGGTCTTGGGTCTTTCTCATGCTTGTAAATGCAATTATCCCGAGTGCACTTGCCTTTCTGAAAATCATAGCAATACCTGACCGCTGAAGGATCTCTTGCACGCCCAGGATTTGCATTGGGAGCTGGAGCACCGACCTTCTGATTGTGAGCTCGAGCAACACGATCACGATTTGACTGCAATCGCTCCCGAGTCAAAACATCACGAACGGCTTGAACAAGAAACTCGTAGCTCTTGTCATACGACCCATCTTTTGCACGCTCGTATGTATCGAGGTCATACTTGATCTTGTGACATCCACGAATTTGTCGCAAGAAAATGTCCTTCAAGACGTGCTGCTCCGGAACGATCTTCATGCCAGCAATGACGGAATCCCAATTCTGAATAAAGGTCATCAAATCATTGCCATGAAGCACCACCTTCAACAAATCTTCAGTGGAATACAACGCTCCGGCCTCCTCATTCGTTCTGAAATACTGCTCAAACATGAGAAGAACTTGACGTCCACGGACAACTTTGTCCAAAGCGGCTTGTTGCTCCTTGTACGTAAGGATCTGCCGACTAAGGTCGCCCCTAGCAATCCGCGACAAGGCTGCAAGAAGCTTTGTATCCAACGTTTCAAACTGCTCTGGATCTCCAAGCTCTAACATGAGATTCTTCTTGTCCTCCCGGTTGACGTACACCTTGTTAACCCAGGTGAATGCAGCGTCAGGCCGATCTGAAGCAGCCCGAATCTCTTCGCGAGTAGCCGTTTTCCAGGCTCTATAGGTCTAAGGAGTGGGAAACTCGCTCAACCTCAACGAATCAGCTTCCTTTGCTTTTGGCCGATCATGCTGATTCCGGACAAAGCCGAGGAGGGCCGCACGGAACTCCGCCTCGGTGGTCTCGGGACCAGTCAACCGATCAATGTTCGGCTGACTTGTCGGCTGATTTTGCTGACTTCGGCTGTTTTCTTGCTCCGAAGACCGTCTCGCATGATCTTTGATATCAAACTGCATTGCACCAGAAATAGGATCAGTCCAACTCTGCTGTGAAATAATCTGAGGCATAGGTCCAGAAGTTTGTGCATTCTGCGTTGGAAAAAGACGCGGATCATCAAAGGTACTGCCCCTCTTATCCAAAAACGACTCCGAACTGATGTTCTGAAAACTTGACGCAGGCTGAGGATCTCCGCGCACCATTTCACGCTGCGCCTTTTCGAGATCATTCCTCAGACGATCGACGGTGTCGTTCAGCCCGTTGATCGTGTCCTGCATGGCGTGGTTCTCCGCCAAAATACTGTCTCTCTGCTCACCGACCGCCTTCTCCGAGTTCTCCATCACAACAGTCTCAGCATGTAAGCTTTGTGCGAAAGCGCTATACTGTGCCATTCTTTGCGACACAGCTTCGTTCACTTCGGCAGAAATTGCTCCCCGCATCTGGCTAACCTGGGCGCTGAAGAAAGCGCGGGACTCTGCGAACTGCTCGTGCAGCTCGAGGGTCCGGCGGCTGTTCTCCTCGTCCAGGCGATGCACAGTTTCCGTCAAATGAGCGCTATATTCCGCCCTTGCAGCATCCATAGCAACGCGATGTAACGTGTTGGCCTCTTCCCTAACAGCGTCACCCGTGTCGTTATGCACATGCATGATGTTCTGGTCCGAATACGTTTCGAGGATCGCGAGGGTCGACAGGACCATTGGGTGCAACTGCACCTTCACTACCGTCACCAACATCTCCAGATATATTGTAAATGGCAAGCATATCTCCGGATGCCATGGCGATCTTTGTACAAGCCTTTACGGCTGATAACCTGTGTTATCAAGCCTAGGCCACCTAAGGGAATACCTAGGCAAGCAGCAAACCGTTGACTACCTTTTCACACTGCTGTCAGTGATCTTGAAGTCTGTAGCGGCGGAGCATGTACAAGTACACTCATGCACAGGGTTGGAACCTGAATCCACACATGTGACAATATGTGATTGGTTTTGTTGCGCATCATCTGTGAAGCTTGTGCATGTTGTTTAGAAATCAATGCTCATTAATTTGAAAGATACGCATGACACAGGTACAAATACACACACGTGCACACATGTGGATGCATATTGGATGACTTCGGCAAAAGCCAACAAAGAGATTCCCGTTCCCTGTCCGGAAATTGGACAATTGAGAGGAGTTCCATTCTTGCAGTACTGATGATTGATCAATTTATAATTATGCCCTCTGACTCTTTCCTCAGTCAACGGAAACCAATTGTCAGTTGAAAAACTGCCGTCCTTGCCTTATCAGAAAGTTGCGGAAAGGGTGGGCCCATTGTGGTGCCAAAAAAACAATGTAGCGACACACAACCATCGGCTGGCATATACTCCAATGACAAATCAGAATCTGGTTTCGCAACTCGAGAAATGTCTGCTTTGCATCGAACACATGCCAAATCAATGCTGATTGCAAGCCTACAACGTTTGATAGTCGCTAAAGTCACAGCCAGGAATTTCGTGAAGCTAAGCAGCATAAAAGCGAGCATGTCCACCAAACATCGCCACCACAAGATTGATGTGTTGAATCTGGTTCAGGCAAGCAAATAATTATCATGGGCATGCGCGCAATGATACTGTAGTTGCGACGAATACTACAATGCACTTCACAAACTAACTCTGCACCAAAAAATGTGTTTCGCAATATGGTTTGGTGCCCACACCTCAAACTGAAGTTGCAGCAAAGCACTTTACACACAAGTGTCGCACTCTGATGTGGCAAATATCAAGATGAGACTTTGAAGCTGGAGATGCAAATGTGTTGGTTCAAAGGCAACATTCCTCCTGCAAATAGCATCGCCTAATCAACATCTCTGTGAGTTGGTATTCACAATATCTTTTTGTTGGCCCACCATTCACTTGCGACACATGCTTTCCGATCACTTGCGACACAAATGATGCCTACATGTTTGCCGATCACAGACGCAGCAAGATCCTCTGGCGTGGGGTGTGTGCTCATGTTGGAAACCACTTGCCCACCTGGAGGTGGGGTGAGTGGGCATCACCATCATGATGGGCGGGGTGGGGTAGGGGGTGAGGGGTGGGTAGGGGATGGAGGAGTGGGCACAAGCGAAAAGAAAAAGAGAGTCGCAAGCGACGAGCAGAAAAGCCTCAAACGCGAACGCCATAACCCTGAAAAAACACGCTCACACGCACACATCTACACGCGCAAGCACAGACGCAGCTGCAACACGTTTCATTCTCAGCGGGGCATTGCACTGCTTGCATGGCGGACAAAAGCCAGTTGCTGCCTGGCTGCCTGTCACGCGGGCCCTCCTCTGGCACGCTTGCGCGCGGACGCACCGTCAAGGACAGGTCTGCTGCGCGGCAGAGCTAGCTCTGCGTGATCTTCACGTGTACTACTTCACCACGCCCGTGCAGAGAGTTCAAAAATTGGCCTTAACGTTATCAACTACCACCTTCAATACACGATGATGTACTTGTGACAAGAGGATGCAATTCTGCCAACAATGCCAGCTGCCAGCTGTGTTCGAGAAAGGAAAAAAAAGGCGCTCGCACTGCACGCGCAAACAGAAGAAGCGGCAAGCGCGCTGCACTGCGTCGGCATCCAACTTGCACATCGAGAACTGCGGAAGCACACTTCTCTAAGTCTCCTCACACAAACACAACTGTGCAGTCCATGGGTCAAGAAGTGGCGTTTGCGCGAGCAGCTCCGCTTGGCCACTTCGCACAAGTCGCATCGCAATGCGCCCTGGTCATGCTAGCAGTGGAAGAGACTCCACTTGTCCGGTAGAGCGCCTGCATCCAAGCGCGGCAAGCTGGCGCTGCCACGCTGAGTGTAGCGACTCCGAACTTTCGTCGCCGCTTCCAGTCAGATCCGTTTTCTTGCAACGGCTCTGAATCTCACGCTGCTTCTGTTTCAAGTGAAACCAGTCGTCGAATCAGACCCGCGGGCAAGCTGAAGAAAACCAACCCCGCCCGAAGCAACCGTGTGCGGCCAGTTTTTCCTTCTTCGGCAAAAGATTCACTGCAACGTTTTGCTTTGTTGGGCTTGGGCAAACGCAACAAAAACGCAACGCTTGAAAATCAGACCCCAAACAACGAAAGCTGCGGCCGAGCACAAGCGTTCAGACACTTGCGACCGGCCACATCAAACCGCAAAAAGCCTAAAACACTTGCAAACACTGAGAACACTCTAGGCAATCGTGGGCGGCTTCGAAGCGAGGAAACGCTAACTCAAAACAACAGACACAACGTGTTCTCAGGTCTGAAGCTGCGCATTCTCGCAAAACATTTTCCGACACACCCACACGCCTTGACCTGTTTCAAACGACCTCAAACCAGCTCCCGAATCCTTCTGGTTCTTTTGCGCAGCCATCGCGGCGCCAAACAGCGAGATCAAAAAAGGAACAACTTTCAAAACCGGCAAGAGCACTCAGTCGTTTTCTCTTTCCGCGAGAACGTAAAACAATCGTGCATTAGCCGAAAAATCACGTGTATCTCGAACCCCAAAAAACTTGAACAAGCCAATCTGACCCCTTCCACAAGCCAATCCAATGCTCACAAACTAATCTCATACTCTCCACAAGCCAGCCTGATCCCTTCCGCAGTCAATCTGAAACAAACAACCAAATGTGATCCTTCACAAGTCTGATTGACCCCAATCTGATGCACCTTGCAACCCAATCTGATTAGCAGACACTGTTTCAAAAGAAACTGATGAGATTAAAAGCTGAGAAAAGAAAACAAACAGCAAAACAGCACAACAACACACAACAATTTACATGGAGAGAAAAGTTCCTCGGCACACCAACCTTTAAGCAATCGAAGTAAGGAAATGAAAGCTTTACAAGGGGATCTAAGTTAAACAAAGAAAGTGAAGGAACCGATTGCGACTGCACCACGATCACGATTTGCCACGTCAACGAGAGACAAATATTCTTCGACACTTCCACCGCCATGTCAGACACCATTTTTGCGCAACACTTTTTTTGTTCGGCCAATCGCGAGCACGCAGATCCGTTGTTTTAGCAGAAAGAAACAATCAAACGAAGCCAAGGGAAACGCGATCCAGAATAAAACAGAACAAACAACAAAAACGACAACGAAAAACCAACAAAGCAAAACGGAAAGGTAGCAATGCATCAAAAAGTTACAGACAGAGCTGGGAGACAGATGCCTTAACCAGGCAAGAGAGCAAGATATCAAGCATGACTGCACCACTTTTACACTTTACTGCAACAAGACAAACTGGGAATGACGAGCCTGGTCAACAAAGCACCGTAAGAAAAAACAAATTTAGAGATCCCAAGTGCCAAAAGGAGCCATCGGTTTCTTTCTTGCACTTCGGGCAATTTGTCTTGGCGGCGTGGGCAGATGTGCTCCTTTCTGCATTTTGAATGACTGGGAAGGCACCACAAATTAGAGCGTTTTCCAGGTTGCGCGAGCAAACAACACCGAAAGTTGCAATTGTTCGTGTTTGTCACTTAAGCTTGACATTTTTGCAATTGTTCGATTTTCCCCCCCCGCGGCGCCTGCAGCATAATCACCGGGTCGACAAAAAGAAAAGCCAAAGCGTAGCCAAAATGTTTCGAGAAAGCAGCGAGCAGCAAACGAATTCCTAAATTCAGGCCATCCCCAAAACTCGAAAAGCAGACGTGGGCCAGGTACATGTTACAACCCAAGGTTGCGCTTTTCCACCTGCCAAAACTGGACGACAGCCGCGGCCAGCTTCCAGTTAGAAAAATGACCTCTAAGCCAAAGTGACAGCAAGGTGTGAAACACTGGACGATACACCTGAGAGCCCGGACTGTGCCTTCTTTTTAGCTCTTAGAGCAGCTTTCGGCTGCACACCAACCTGTCAACAAACTACGGCAAGGCGCCGGTCAGTCAGCAAGCCACATCAAATCTGTCAACAGGTCACATCAAACTGCTAGTAGTGTGGTTGTCCAGGACAAAGATGCTTGCAGGAGTGTGTTTTGCGCTCACTCAAAGTCAACAGGCTACAAACTGCTGGTGGTGTAGTTGTGCCCGTCCGAGTTCTGCGGGATCTCGCCGTGTGCGAGCTTCTTTCAGACCCTTCCAAACATTTAAAGTTCCCTTAGTGCCGCTTGATCGCCCAGACAAGAGCGAAAACACCCTTAAAAAGTGTCAACTCCTCCATCTTGGGCATTTCCGCCAGCATGGATGAAAAGCAGAAGTTGACTTTACTGGCTCCCTGCTACTGCGCAAAGGTTCTACCCGTGTGATTGCACCATCAATAGTACCTCCAACGTTGAAAGACACGGCTGACAGCTGACACGGCTGACAGCTAATCTTAGAGCAGATTCTGCAAGCAGTGGGTGAATCCAAAAGCCATCATGCACCGAATCAACGAGTCGATCGAAGTTTTTGAAGGTGTGGACAACCTCCGTGAGAATGGAAACTTCAAGAATTTGCAAGACTCTGAAGTTCCGATTGCGAGAGGTGGACCTGTCAGGGCGCGTTCTCCCCCCCAACGGCAGAAATAGCAGAACCAACAGCCTCAGCAATTGCGAAAAGGAGACGCAACCGGCCACAGCGGCAAGCACCGGCAAGATACTGGACGGTTTCCTCAGCGTCAGTCAAGGCGCGTTGTTGATGGCTGACTTGACAAGTTGCGAAATCTCCATTTCCTTGCATTGCATGCGCAACTCAAGATCGAAAGGTGGTGATGCGGAAGATCAGGTACAACACCCGCACTGAGGCTAGCTTTCCAAACTAGTTTATAGAAACAGACCGTTGTTGCTACACTGCCTGGAGGCCGGAGCTGTCCCCCCTAAAGGAAAGCTCTGCGGGAGGCTTGCAGCTACCTGCCTTCCGGTCACTCTGTTGCCATTGTGATGCGCGGCCTTTCGCAAAGCAGGCCCAGCTCTTGCTTGCCCGCACTACCACTAGGCGATGCCCTGGTTTATTGTCATGGGAGGTCGAGTCTGCGGAGTCTGTCGGTTGCATTAGGGTGCTGGTTTTTGCACTTTTCAGGTAACTCTCGTCGGTAGCCTTTGTTTAGCCGAGTTTGCCGGTGTTCGTTAGATTGGAAAAGGGAGCACCTCGTGGTCTGCTGGCAATTGACCACATGTGGAGGCTTCCAATGGCGTCAGTCAAAGGCATTGAGACCGTTGTGGAGCCGGAGGGACTGGTGTTATGCTGCTACCCTCCCTCTGCCCAGTTTTTGTTACCGTCTTGTGTAGACATGCATGAAAGCTGGATTGCCAGGGACAACGACCGCCCGGACCTACCGTGGCTTTGGACTGATGGCTGTGCCTTTGCTGCCTTCAACTGTCGCACGAAGAGGGCGTCTATCCTCTCTCTTTAGAGAGGATTCTGACACTCGTCCGTCCAGGAAATGACGTCGTCCTGCGAAGGATCCGAAAGCTAAAGTAGAGAGTCCCGTGCCTGCACTATATCGACCCTCGATTTGCTTGCAATTTGCCCCGTAGCTGCGTTTCTGCAAAGCGAGCTAAAAACCAGGGAAAAAAAAGAACTCCAACCGATCGACGACCGAACGACGACGACGACCGAACGACGACGACGACCGAAATACGACGACGACCGAACGACGACGACGACGACCGAACGACGACGACGGCCGAACGACGACGGCCGACCGACGACCGACCGGCGACCAACCGGCGACCGGGAGTTCCAAAAAAATGTTTTCTGTTTTCTTTGAGGGGGCTCGCCTTGCGGAAACAAAGGCAGCTACGCGGCAAATTGCCAAACCGCAAATCGAGGGGTCGGTTTAGCGCAGGCACGGGGCTCTCTGCAGCACTTTAGCTCTCGCATCCTTCGCAGGACGAGGTCGTTTCCTGGACGGACGAGTGTCAGAAGCCCCGCAGCTGCATCGAAACCCGTTTAGGGAATCCTCTCTAAAGAGAGAGGTGCGCTGTTCTCGCGCGGCGCAGTCTGCAGCTGTTGCTGCAGTCCGCTGCTGCAGTCCGCTGCTGCTGCTGTCGCAGTCCGCTGCTGCTGCTGTCGCAGAGTCTTCACTCTCCCCCAGGTCAGTGCTATATTATGTACTATATGTGCTATATGGCATCGAGTCATGTACGCCAGCCCGCTCCGCCCAAAGTCGGAATTCCTCCACCCAGGTCGAAATTCCGACCTTGCTCTCCCAACCTTGCTCCAAGATTCCGACCTTGCCCAAAAAAGCCATCGCCGGGCCATCGCCGGGCCATCGCCGGGCCATCGCTGCGCCAAAGGAATGCGCGCCGAACGCGCGCCGAATGCGTGCCGAGGTGTATACGCCGGTTCGTGCGCACGAACTAGCGCCCAAGGTTGGAATTCCAACCTTGCTCCAACATTCCGACTCGAAGTTATTGCCAAACAAACACGCTTCTGGAGGGTGAGCCCCTGGCAGCTGGCGTAGGTCACTGCGGGCTCAGCCGGGTGGCCCGCAGGAGCTCCGGGCTCCACTTCCGCCACGGCCACGAAGACTCCTTGAAATCTTCCCCCCGCCCCCAATGAGCAGCTCAGTTAAGGCATGTTGCACTGCTCCTAGCTTGAACCCAAACATGGAACCTCAAAAGAACAAAGCTCGTCCGAAGCGGCCGCAGTTCTTTTTACCGGGATTGCTGAAAGTTGCACTGCTTCCAGGGCACTGGTGCGCCTGGAACAGGAGGCACATTGACCCCCCGAAATGTGAAAAGGCAAGACAATGCGTGTCCTTGCGTGCACATGCAGTGCTGGGGGGGGCGCGGCATGCGTGCCCACGCCCCAAGGTCCGGAGACCGAAGAGTCCGGAGACTCAAGGTCCGGAGACCAATGTCTGGTCCGGAGACCAAAAGGCCCGGAGGCCACCAATGAAAGTGCAGAGTGTCTGCTACCTATCCTTGCAAAGCCTGGCATAGGGCAATGCAGGGTGGGTGGGTGGGTTTCAAGAAATGAAACCGCAGGTTTGGGTCAAGGCTAGGAGCAAAACGGCCAACGCATAGTTCGATTCACAACATGCCCTAAACACAAGGGAAAAGAAACCCTAAGCGTTAAGGCATGTTGCACTGCTCCTAGCTTGAACCCAAACATGGAACCTCAAAAGAACAAAGCTCGTCCGAAGCGGCCGCAGTACTTTTTACCGGGATTGCTGAAAGTTGCACTGCTTCCAGGGCACTGGTGCGCCTGGAACAGGAGGGGCACATTGAGTTAGTGGTGACTTCTCCCGCCGTCATACTGCGCATTTTGTCCCCACTCCACCCGCCACACTGCGCAAAATCCCACCCATTAAATTAATAAATATCCCAAATGCATTGATACAATCATCGCAAAACAAATGTATCAACCCATTTACTCCTCAACTCCTTGTGATTTTGCTAATTCACAATGCCTTTTAGATCCATTATGACTACACTTTGATGTTTTCTTTGCTAAAAATACTTGGCACACATCGCACCACCACGAATCGCCACGATCGGCTTCCAACTTCTCCCCGGCTTCTATCATTTGATATCGATTGTGCCGACTAGTGATTAAATGCTTCGTCCATTCTGATTTAGCTACTTCTACTTTGCAAAGATCACAAAGTCGTTTTTCTCTCTTCTGTTCCAAAATCTCGTTTCTATGATTGACATAATACTTATGACATTTCTCCGCCATTTTATCGGGATTATTTTGTTGATAAGTCTTAGCAGTCGAAAGGCAATAATTAAATACTTTTTCTCCCATCCTTGAACTCTCCAAGTTCTTATCTGTTTTCTGCAACCTACATGCATTCTCTGTAAGTTTTTTCCATACTACTATTTACCATCATGTCTTTAAGTGTCTTCTAACTGCGTATTTTCTAAGCTCTCCCGGCGCCATACTACACAAATTATCACTCCCCGAAAAATGGTTAACCAATGGAAAAGGGAGAATTAAAACCGTTAACCCAAATCTTGAAAACAATCCCAGTAAAATATGGATGGCAAAATGCGGATGGGAAAGGCCCATGTAGGAAAGCACCCCCACGGCTTATACGGGAAAATTAAACTAAAATTACAACATATAAGATTTTATATGTTATAAGTATAGCAAAACTATGGTATCAAAGGCTTTAATCTATGTATTTCCAGGGGTTGTATTCGTTTCTTCTGTTCCTTCCTTAACTCTTTTGTTGCTTTTACTTTGTCTCTGCATTCCTTACATGTTTTGTAAAATATCTCTTCCATTTTAATTCTGTCATACATTTTGCGAAAGTCCTTTCTTGGCTTTGCTTCGTCGCATTTACTGCAAGGATAAACCATTGTGCATCCTGTTTCTTCTTCATCATCTGTAGAACTCATAATATTAGTTATGCCAATATGTCTTTAAACGGATTTTCAGAGAAAAATGTTTTCAATCAAGAATAAACCCCTGTATCTTCATCATAGTCAATTTGATAAAATGCCATAGTGGAGGACTTCGGCTCTTTTATCTCTTTGTTGTTGAGTTTGTTTAAATACGTTTGTTTCTTATTTTTATATTCACCATTGGTTCTATCTACTTCTTTACTTTGATAACTGTTTGTTAAAGGTTTCTTCTTTTCCATTTCTTGCAAGATTTCTAAAATATTCTTATTCTGTTCTAAAACCTTGTTCAGTTTTTTAACAATCTTTTCTAATCCTTCATCCATGTAAATATATATACTATATTATAAAATAAAACTTTTAAAACTAAACTTTTATTTTACAAAATCATATATCATTATAAGTCAATTCAAAATTAGTTATTGTGTAACTCGTTAAATTATTATTCAATTTACCAATTAAATTACAAATAATAGTTTTTCTAAATTTTGAATATTTATGAAACTTTTCAATATTATCTGTAATATAAATTATTAAACATTTAATACATTCAAACACATTAACAACATTAATGTTACTATTTTTGTAAATATTATTCATTTTTCTCAATGTAATTTCATAAAACTGAATAGCACTTTTATTATCATAATTAGCAATAAATCTTAAAGTATATGAATATATTCTTTTACAATAAAATTTTAAATCTGATTGTTCAAATAAATCAGCATAATTAATAGAATTATAAAACATGTTAAAATCAATTTTACTATTTCTAAAGTCATTAACAAAATTAATTAATATATCATTTTCGTTATATTCTTCAATAAAATTATTTAATTTCAATTCTTTTACATCAATGAATTTAAGAATATTATTTATAACATCTTGCATTATAAATAATAATAGAAATAATTTTAACTATTATTTTTCATCATTTCGCGTATAGTTTCCTGTGTTTCCTTATCGCCATTATCGGATGGAGTAACTCCCCTCCCAAAGCGTATAGCAATATTATGAACATCTGTTTCTAAGTTGATACTGTCTTTAGTTTTATCAATATTCATTTTCTTATCATTCTTACTTAGTTTGAAACTTGTCGGAATACACGAACATTTACAATTTCCTTTCTTTTGAATTTCTAATTCATTTTTCATTTCTAACATCTTTTTACACATTGGACAAGCAAACTCAATAACTGATGTTTCTTTAACAACTTCTTCTTTTTCTTCATCAGTTGAAGAAACAACTGGTTCAGTCTTATTCTTTTTCTTTCTTCCCATTTCTATTAATATTTACATTTTAATTTTTGATATATTGTATCACAAACTTAATTATTTCTAAAACAAAATAGCATACTTTCTTGCATCTATTATCAGTTATAACAACTTGTTCTAAATTCTCTACTTCATCTATTATATCAATATAATCTGAATAGCTTCTATTCATATAAAATAATAAATATAAAATATTTTCTAAATAACTTTAATATTATTTTATTATGTCAGATGTTCCAATAATAAAGCCAATAAACATAACTGAATATGAATTCAAACAATCTAAATATGAGCACGTGCCAAAATTACCATTTAGAAGTATTATAGTTGCTTCTTCGACAGGTGGCAAAACAGTCTTGGTTCAGAACCTTATCTTAAATGTTTATAGAAATTCATTTGCAAGAATATTTATATTTTCCCCCCAGCGTTCATAATGACCCAACCTTTACAGAAGTTAAAAAATATATCAGGGATGAATTGCACGTAGATGATGAAAAAGAACAAATATATTTTGATAATTATAATCCAAGTGATTTAGAAAATGTAATTGAAAGACAGAAGAAAATAATTAATTATATGAAATCTAAAAAGATAAAGAAACTACATTCAATATTAATCGTTATAGACGATCATGCCGACGATCCTAAATTTGTTAGATATAGTAAATTATTACATGGATTATTTACAAGAGGTAGGCACGATGCAGTAAGCGTAATTTGTTCAACACAGAAATATAATGTGTTGGCGCCTATCATTCGTTTAAATGCCAGTTCATTATATATTTTTAGGTTGAAAAATGCCAGTGAATTAATGAGTTTTATTGAAGAAAATAGCGCCATTGTTGACAAACAGCAATTATTAGATATGTATCATCAAGCAGTGAATGACGCACCTTATAGTTTCTTCTACGTGAATATGAATGCTAAGAATGTGAATGACATGTTTTTCTCCGTTTTGAACAGGCATTTCAAATTACAAATGATGAATAAAGATATTCTAATTTAATATAATATAATAATATGCTAATGAAACTATGTAGATGTGGTGGATTTTATCGTAGAGGTAATTACAATTTTCATACTAATTCTTGGATACATAAACTTTATAAAGTGTTAAGAAGACGACCAACAGACGAGGAATTATTAAGATTTCAAAATAACTTTGTTGATGAAGAAGATTTAATAGATGATATGTGTAGCAATGCCTCAACAAAATTACCAGAAGATGAAATGACAGATTATGATAGTAATTAATAATATTAATGTATGTTAATATTATCAATTTAGAATAAGGAATAGCTACATAAATTTAAGGCAGGAAATTTATAATATGTTTTATCTTTTTTACATTCATTAACTTTTTCTAATTTATTTATTATTGCTTTCAATGAATTTATTTGTAGAATATCAATTCTTGACATTTCACTTATCGTATTTACATCTATATCTTTTATTACTTTAATAGCCTCTTCGTCATCAATTTCTACTGGTTTTGATTTACTTGAACCCATTATATATAATATTATTTAGATTTTAATTTTTCAAAATTATATTTTTGTTTTTCTTCTCCGTCTTCTTCTTCTTCGTCTTCAGTTGGTGCTGGTATTTCTGTTGGACTTTCAGATGAAGAACTATGAACAGTAATAGGTGGAGAACTATGAACACTAATAGCTTCATTTGATGAATTGCTACTGCTACTTTGTGCATTTCCTGCTGTTATCTGATTAACTAAATCTGCGATATTTATTGTTGTTGCAATTGCGCTATGTGATAAGTTTAATATTATATCTGCTACTGTAGCGCCGTTGTGTAGCATTATTTCTATCATTTTTGTCAGTTTGAACTTCTTTTCTTCTTCATCGCTGTCATCCTCGTCTGGTGGTTTCTTTGGCGGTGGTTCTGGTGGTTTGTTGTTGTCGAGCATTTTAGTAAAGGCTGACACCATTGTGTCGCGTTGGTTTTTCAGTGTTTGTGTTGCTTGCGTTCTTGTTGGTTCATGTCTTTTGTATGTGTTGTGCCAAAAGTTTTTAAGCATTATTTTAAACATATTATCTTGGTTTTCCTTTACCTTAAACGCTTCAAATGTCATATTTAATTGTTGATTTGCATCATTATATAACTTTTCTTGAGTCTCTCTGGTTTCTGTGGCGATTGTATCTGTATTGGTTGCAATGTCAATAAATTCTCTCGGTGTGCCTTTTTTCATCATTTTCGGTGGTTGTATTGTTGTTGGTGTGTTTGGTTTTGTTAGGTTATGTATTGAAAAACTGTCGTCGCGATCATAATTATCATTGAACTTATGCTTCTTTCTTTTCAGTATATTTTTAGTTAATATTATCATTATTATTATTATTTATATTTTTATTTCTTACCTTTACCCTTAAAACTTGCCTTGAGTTCTTCTATTCTACCTCTGCTTAAATTTGCTATCCATCCGCCATTATCAATAGTGTCTAAAATCATATCCACTAAATATTCTTTCTATGTTCTCGCCTTGCCTCTTCCCTTTTGTTTCAATTCTTCTTGTATTTCGCTTTCTTCTGGCACTTGAATTCCTCTTAAATAAAACTGAAATTTAATATCATTTACTGTTAAATTAGGGTTGTCTTTCCAGTAAGCGGGACTAATAGTATTATCCAGTGTTGTTTTGAATAATGGCATTCTCGGTAATGGTGGTGGTTGTTGGGCTGTTGAACTTGATGTACTTGTTGCTTGTTGAACTGGTGTCGCGTCAACATTGTCATCTACTACTTGAGGTGATTGTTCAACATCTTCTACGTGCATTGTTTGCTGGTCGTCTGCTACTGCTCCACTTGCTGGCGCTTGTCGTGGTTCTGTTGGTGCTGATTGTCTGTTTGCCACCATTCTATGAAATAATGTCCCGCCCATATCTCTTAAATTTGATGCCATCGCTCTGCCTACCTCTTCCGCCCTCCGCTTTGTTGCAGTTGCTATATCTTGTAATTGTGTATCTACCATTGCCTCGTGTTGTCTTGTCGTTTGTTGTGGTGTTGAAAAATCATATTCGTCTGCTATTGCTTGGTCGTTTGTATGCTGTGGTGTATCTGTATCCATCTTATGAACTGCATAAGTGTGTCCGTTTCTGTGTGCTTCCCGTCTCATCATTATCTCTCTCATTTGCCTGTCTAATATTCTCATTTGTTGGTCTTTCAATAATTCTAAATGGTCGCTTCCATCAAAATAACTGCCTTGAGGACTTGCTTTAAAAAAGGTAGCGTCTCTGTTTGGTAGTTTTCCCGTTATTAAATCATTTTCGCCAATTAGACCTACAATTTCTTCATAAGTGGGGCGTCGTTTCAATCCAAATTTTGCATATGGATTTATTAATTCTAAACTTGCTGTAGTTGCCATATTGATATAATATTAATTAGAAAATATTGTTAATAATATTTTTGTGAAACATATTATTAATAATAAGATGTTATTGTTAATAATATTTTTTGTGAAAAATATTATTAATCTATATCAATATATTTTAAGTAAATATTAACTTTTTTGTATCTTCATACCATTTATTTAAATGTTCTTTTGTTGCATGTGGCAAGTTAGGACGATATAATTCGCCCATCATTCTATCCAGCTCATTTACATAGTTTGCTCTCTTATTTCCTTCGTCAATCTTTTTCCTTAATGCTACCGATGCTTCTTGTGAATTTCTTAATTTCATTTGTTCGTGTAGGTGTTCTAAATATTTTGTATCTTTTAGATCAAATGGACTATATTTAATTTGTGAGGATTGTAAAAATACTTTACCTTTATTTTTCTTATTATTTATTTTGTGGAATTTATACATTATATATTTATCATAGATTTTAATTTTAATCATAGAGCAGACTTCCGGATTCGCGTAATTCCAGAACAGACTCCGAAATCATATGCACAAATAATTCTCGCACATCTTCATTATCTGTCAGTGCTCTGTTACTTCCTTTTAGTTTAAAAACGAGTAAGCCTCCTTGTTTCGTATTCTGGCCTGTAAAATTAGTGTCCGCCATCTTTTCAAATGAAATCCCAATAACGAACTTGTCTTCTCTGTAGCGTTTATATGAAATGCTAAAGGCGTCTTGGTCAGGGTTCAAATAGTGTAATGTTCTTCGGAGGTAGTAGGCACTCTCGGCGAGGCTCTGGCATTCAAACTCTGGATATTTCTTATTGTTAATTTGTAATTGCCACGTTAAATTTAAATCTTTATCTTGAAAACCTTTACCTTGGAAACGCTCACGATCAGCGCCATCTGGATTAGGACCGTCAAAGATTCTTGAATTAATCATAGGATTGTAAAAGTAATTCCATCGCTTGTAAATATAATTATCGTGTCTGTAGTAATTATTATTATCAGCATCTACACCTGCTCTTGGTGTGCGATACAATGTAATGAAACAACCATTTAATTTAGAAGCGGATTTAACAATGTTCATATTAATTTCATTTCCTCCCGCGTTGAATGATTGTGTCATAGTGTGATACATTGGAAATACCAATTTCAAACTTTGACCTTCTAACAAATGTTTCACTATATTATTGTTGACCGTGTTGTCCAATTGTCTTACCTCAGCTCTAATGATTACGTTATTTAATTCCCACTGCGTTGAGGTGTCTCCAGTTGTGAAATAATAACCTTTGGCATCATTTTGAGTGTTGGCATCGGTTACGGTAAAAGGCGTAACTACTGGTATATGTTCATCTGATACAATTGTAAATTCCAGTTCAAGTGGAGCATAACGAAGAGGTAAATAATAATTGCTTTCTACCAATCCGCATACTGGTTTATGCCCTAATCTCATATAACTGCCACCAGGAATTCCTGCAACCGAATGGCGAGTATATCGTGCTGTTAAATCTCCCCAATTGTTATGGTCTCGTGTAGTTGGAAATGTTGTTACCGCAGGGGTGGCAGCGGGATTGGTTCTTGTATTAACATCTAACATTTCTGCCAGTCCAGTGGCATATGTGTGTCTCCAGTCATCATCCCAGCGAGGATTAGCGCCACCTTCTAAATCGTCCATATCTCTGGCGTCTTGACTTTTAAAGGAATTATACAATTCACAACGCCTATTGTATTCAATAATATCCTGAACCTGTTGTCCTCCAACAGTGCATCTGTAACGACTGAAGAAGGATGATAAATTACCTAACGGTCGTAAAAAATGACTTCGTGTTCCGTCGGTGTTTTGAAGATTTGCAAATAAACGAATACTTGATAAATCAATATATGTGTTGTCTTCACCTGTTATATGAAATCTAATATTTTTGTTTCTGCATTTGGATTATAGACATTGCTACCTGATGGAAAATAATTAACGTGTCGTCGGTCTGTGATATATTGTGCTGTTTCTGGAAGTCCAAAATTTAGCGAGTTAATCATTGTAGTTTCTGATTCGGCGATTATATTATCCATTACTTATATATGATAAACTTAGATTTTATTTTTTTATTTTAAATTTTTCTTATGTGAAAGCATTGTAGTAGAATTATTTGAAGTTGTATTTTTTATAGTATTTATTAAATAATTGTTTTTTGTATCAACTATATCTTTTATAGTATCATAATCTAAATTCTTATATTGTTTATCGTATTTTGACGGTTCTTTTGTCAGTTTCTTCTCTAACGGAATTTTGTTTTGTTTGTCTTTGTTTCTATACATTATTAATAATATTATTGAGATAATGTTAGTTCATTTACACGCTTTATACAATCTTCTAATTCGTCTCTATACTTATACAAATAACTTAAATCATCTTCATCTAATGGAATTTTCTTTTCTTCTTGTTCTTTTAAAAAGTCGGTATAATCAACTCTACTATAATCTGTATAATGAATTTGGTTATTTTCTGGATGTAATTTTAAGTAATCGTTTTCATAATTAATAATTTCACTATACATGCCTAGTATAAGTCCTTCAATATTACCTTTTCTGTAGTATAAATGATTTAAATCATTGCTTTCGTGCTCTTCCTTATCTTTATTTAACACTTCCTTGCCACAATGACATTCGTATTTACTATTTGATATTTTGTATTCTTGCTCTTTCTCTCGCTCTATCAATCTTTCATAAGCATATTCAACATCATTGTCCCATTTCTCAGCATCAATACTCATATATAAGTTATATATATATACATTTATTTATTTATTGTTCTGGTGTTGAATTAGGATTAAACCCGTTTGAAACTGCCGTAGTAGGATTAAGTTCAGTCATACCTTGTCCTTCCCAATTATTGAAACTGTGTTTATCTAATAAGTTGTCGCTTTCTATTTCTCCAGTTATTGCTGCGTCATCAAACATTGCTATAGGATCTCCGCGATTTCTAAATCGTAAGTATCGCGGGTTTTTCTGTTGATTACTTCCTGATACAAAAGGTGATGAATAAACAGTAGTAGCATATTTGTTTCCGTGTCTATTGTTAATTTCTTGAACAACGGATGAGCCGAGGGAATGTCCAACAGTCTATCGACATCTGGATTTTTCCTTAATTCTTCCATTGCGTCTTTATATCTTTCGCTTAATTGAACATTATGAGTAGGAATAAAAAACAAATCTGCAATTACATCATTGACTTTGTGATTTAGTCCCGTTTTAGCACCAGTACCACCAATATATAAAGTGTTGCCTATTCTTGTTATTCCATGTATATTTGAATACGCGGCGTCTAACCCTTTAACATCATCAATTTTATTTTTATTTTGAACATTAATTTCTTCAGCATATCGTGTTTTATGTTTCATTATCTGCTTATCAAAATGTTTATTGAAACCTCCTACTTTGTCTTCCAATTTCTTTTTATGGTTAAAAAATACATCTTCTATTAAATCCTTACCTGCAGTATATGCTTTATCACTTGCTACGCCTGCCATCATTTGCGTAGGCGTCCTGCCTTCAATAGCACCTAATAATAATTGTCTTCCTATCATATAATAATAATTATATAATAATTTCTAGTGTATATTATATTTATGAGTGACAGATTAACATATAAAAAAATCTATGTTGATAGTGCCTACAGATTACCAGAAAGCAATTCTACCAGTGACTTTATTATAGAACTTGACCAAAACTTTGAAATTCCACCAAGAACAAAAATGTTCGTGACAGAGTGTTCATTCAGCACTCCGTTTTATACAACAGAGAAAGGGTTTTACGAACGCTTCTATATTATGTTATACAATAGTTCAAATGTCTTATTGAGAAGCACTGCCGTTGATGTATCCGGTGAAATTTATTATGCTAATCAATTATCATACAAAATACAAACGGAATTAAACACGGCATTTAATGATATTGTGCCTGACTTATTCTTAACAGTATATGGACAAAGCGAACGCAAAATGGAACTTAAATTAAATGACCCCCTAACTTACAAAATCAAAATACCTACAGATGAAGAATTAGAAACTTATGTAAATGACGAATGGAACAGAGGACAGTTTGAATATGACAATTTAAGACCAAAATCTATTAATTATTTATTAAGTAATTATATTGCCTATGATCCTGCGTCATCTTGGTTAAGTGGATACTTTAATTTAGTTCCTTTTTCAGAATATATACATAAATTGTCCTCAATTAAGCGATTATAAATATTCAGCGCCTAATAATTTCAGCAGTTCAGTAATTAAAAAAGTTCAAATTAATCAACAACTTGGCGGAGTTATAACAGATTTTACAGCGCCCATATATGCAGATTTTATTGATGTAGGCGGTAAAAATATTAAGAGACTACACTTTAGAATAACAACTTCAAGAAACGAATTAATTGATTTTCACGGCGTCCCCATTTCCTTTAGCATTTTGTTTCAATTAGATAACTAAATAAACCCTAAAAATTAATATTAATAATATTAAAAATATCAAATTAATAATATTAAAAATATCAAATTAATAATATTAAATTATTAATATTTCTCAATTTGTCCATATAGACAAAATATATAAAACATATAGACAAAATATATAATATATTATATATGTCAGAAGTCGAACCTGGAATTACTAATACAATTGAAGCAGACGCACCAGTAAGTGAATTACCACCAATTGAAGAAGAAGAAGCACCACAGGCAGAACCAACAATAGAACCAACACAAGAAATAAAACATGTAGAACCTCTTAAAAACAACTCAAAAACTCAAGCGCGTAATGAAAAGAAAATAACCTGTCCAAAATGTGCCAAAACTTTAACATTAAAATCTTACAGATACAGTCATGAACGCAATTGCCAAGGACCATTAGAAACTAAGCCTATAAAACCTAAACCAAAAGCAGTTCCGATAGCAAAACCCCAAAAGGTAGAACACGAAGTAGCGCACGCGAAGAAGAGCAACAATTCCACAACAACCGCAACAAAATAATATAATAGCGAACACACCGCCCCCAAGAAGATCGCAACAACAACCGCCTCCAAACCCGCTACACAATATAGCACAGCATTACCAATTATTGCAAAATGAATATTTGAGACAGAAGCAAGAAAAATATAATGCATTAAATAAAGGTATATTTGGTTCAAGAGGAAAGAAAAGATAAAATATAATTATTATATAACCTACTATATAATAATTATGTTTTCAACATTATCACTGGACGGCTCAAACAGGATTGTAGCAAGTGAATTAGTATTAATAAATTCAACAGAACCATCAACATTAAGCAGTGTTTATGCTACAAAACAAGAATTAGCAGACACAGCAGGATCATTAGGTGGAGGTTATACAATTGAAGAAGTTGATGTTCTTATTTTAGCACAGAAAAATAAGATAGATGCCAATATTTTAGATATTACTGAATTAAACGCAACATCAACAACTATGTTTAATGAACAAGTAAATCAAAACGCAACAATTACAAGCAACTTTAATAATATAACAGCACACGGATTAACCATAACTTCAATACTACCGACTATATCAGCAAATACAATTAAACTTGATTCTAATTTTAATAACATTAGTTCGAATACACATTTAAATCAGTAATTTAAATGCTACAATAACATCGCATATATCATTAATTGACACAAACATTAATAACATAACAGGACACGGAAACACAATAACAACCATTCTTACAGATATAGCAGATTTACAAGCAGGAGCGGGCGCTTCTTGGACTACAGCTGAAAAAACAACTATTCAAGCAGATGTATCAACATTATATACAAACGATACTAATTTATTCAATACTAACACTGCTTACAGTAATACATTTGCTTCAATTATATCAGATAATAATATACAAGATGTATTAATAACTCAAAATTCAAACACAATAAATAGTTTAATATCAGCAGATTTACAAAAGCTAGATAAAATAGATACTAACGCTCAATCAGTAGCAGGTGCTATTAATTTTAGCGATAATGCAACTTTACACAGTGATTTAAACATGCTTACTACTGGTTCTATAATATGTAATAAGTTTAGCTGTACCCCTTCACCAAATTTAGGACTACAAATGACTTTTCAAATGTTTAATCGTGAATTTAATATTAATAGAGATGGTAGAATGTGGATGTCAAGCTCAGGAGGCGTTTGGGAAACGCAAATCGGAGATGCTAATGTTGGTCGTGTGTGGATAAAAGATCGATTCGGTTTAGGGGCAGTTGGCGTTGTTAATTATGTTTTAAATTGTGCTGGGCAAGCTCGATTTACAAGCGCTGTCCAGTTTATAGGAACAGACAGTGCAATAAGTCTTAACAATGGTTCATATTTAAATTTTAATAATAATGGTTCAATACGAAGATATACACCAGATGCTACAGAAGGTTTATATATGGCGCATAATAATTTTGTTGCTGTTAGCGTTGGCGATATTACTAATTCTTCTAATCAATATTTTATGTGCGACGGTGCTGTATCTAAAACCATTTTCAATAAACCAGTTGATGTATTAGGTGATGTATATACAAATGGCGATTTAACAATGGTTTCTGGTAAAAAGATTGAAGTCAATCAAGTTCAGTCTGTATCAGGAAATACTTTATTATTACAAAATTCACCGAGTGGCAATGTTCAATTTGGCAACACATCAAAACTAATAATTGATAATGCTGAAATGTATGTCGATACAAATGATTTAATAATTAGGAATAGCAACACTTCAAACTCTATTAATTTGGTTGTTGGATTATCTGCAACATATGCTGATAATAAAATTATTTTGAATAGTGGAAGTAATAGCGAATTACGAGGCGATTGGACTATTGACGGTGATATGACTTTTGGAATTGCTCATAAAATCAATTTGAGACATTTAAATAGTGATGCTGTTTTAAGATTAGAAGCATCAACAACTATTGATAGTTATATTGATGGCACTAAATATTTACAATTGGATGATACTCAATTTTCATCATTTAACGGATTTAATTTAAGTAGCGATAAGAGACTGAAAGATAATATAGAAGATGTAGAAGATGATACTGTAAATATGGTAAAAAACATTAAGATTAAAACATTTGTTAAGAATCAAAAAACCAGAAAAACTGAATTAGGATGGATTGCTCAAGATGTTCAACAATACACAAATCCGAAATATAATATTGTAAATGATTCGGGAGAATACTTAACGATGTGTTATGATCGTATGGCTTGTATTAGTTGGGATGCTTTATCAAAACTAATCGATCGTGTAGAGTATTTGGAAAATGAAGTTTTTAAAAAGAAAAAGAAAAAAGACAAGTCAAAATAATATAATATGATCCAAGACATGGAGAAACGATTTAGAATTAAAATTATTAAAAAAATGATTAATTTAATCATAAACAATGATTAAATAAACCAATTATTCTACACCACTCGGCATTTTCAGCCCGTAATCTTCAAATTTGTATTTTCTCGGGAAGCCAGTTTTTTGTTTTGGTTTTTGTTCTTCGGGTGCCATTTCAATGCCACTCTCTTTAATCATTTTATCTAATCTTTTTCTATGTGCGGTGTTTAAAGCATTTTGCCTTTTTTTGGCCTTGTATGCTTCATCGTCTCTGACTTTATAATAATAGAGTCGGTTGTAATACGCCAGCATTGTTTTTATTTCTTCCAGTGTCAAGTCGTCGGGGTGTTTGTCTGTGATCATTACTATAATATTATATGTAACATTTCTTTAAGACATTTTATAGGAAATTAATTTAAATATGAATTCTTCCCTAAATTACACCTAAAGAAAAAATAATATTAATTAAATTACATTATGTCATTGTCAAAAACTATAAGAAATAACATCAGGTCATTAAATTCAAGAATTGATAGGTTGGCAGGCGATACCAAGGAAAAAGCCACCGAATTGAGAGATCTATATGAACAGCGAAAAATTGCACAGTTTAGCACCGCATCAACTATTATTGATGGGTTTATCAATGCCACCACCCCAAAGGAAAAAAAGAAATGGGACAAAAAATACGACGATGTGATCCAAAACAACCGTATAAATCTACCGTTGAATGTTAGGATGAAACGAAGCACTGTAACTAACATTGTAAAGCAGTCTAAGGCGAACGATGAATCGTGGACATTAGACGTCATGCTTTACCGCGAAGGTGTTAGGGAAGGTGACAACAAAAAGCCGGCTTTCACATACAAAACAGAATACGGAGAACTCAAATATTACCCCATAACAAAGGACGGTAAGGAGAGAACATACACCGTTAACGCCAGCACAAATATAGACGAGTATGTAGGCAAACGAATTGTAAAAACCAAGGATTATGATCTATTCAGAAAGTTCATTGTAACACTTGCCCAAGATCCAGAATTTGAAACAATGCTAAATATTATGGGTGGGTATGTTGGCGTTGATCAGAAAAAAACAATCGAGATCAACAAGAAGAAGAGGTTAACCAAGAAGACTAACGCTGTGGCTTACAACGTAGAGACGGGGTATATCGACGCCTTGAAGATCTTGAGAGCCAGAAAGGTGGAAGGTGGACAGCCTAGTAATCCACGACAAGCCAACCTGAGAAGATCGGAAAACATCAGTATGTATAATACTTACATGTATACCGAATTGGATACATCGAAAGAAACATTTATGGAAGCAATCCAGAAAGGTAATTATGTAGACAATCAATGTTGGTTGAATACACTCACTGATTATTATAAAGATACCCTAATGAACAACAAGAAGAAAGAACCAATGTCGCGAGGGATGATACTAAAACTAATAAATAAAACAGAACAGGAATTCACAGAGTCGGGGGCGTCAATTGATGACATGATCCCGGTATTTATAAAATACAGAATGCGAGTGAGAATAATAGACCAACTGGGCAAAATCATTTATTCTTATTCACCAGAGATGTTTGACCGCAACATCAGAGCCTTTTATGCAATGGTCAAAAATAATCATATCTACACACTGAATAATAATATTAAAAGATTGGAACAAAAACAAAATACTGATGATGCATTTGTAGTAAAGGCACGACCCGACTATCATATAAGTGATAGAGAGAAGCCATCGATTTGCAAAATGTTTTCTACTATTGATGACATTTTTGAAATGGTTAAGGCAACAATTGCGAACAGAACCGACAAACAGGAAAAGAACTTTTTAGATTTAGTTCATAGAGAGAATGATCTAAATAAATTATTTTGCGATTTCAAAAATATCGGGTATGAATGCAGGATTGTTCACAAAGCAGGGACTATTTCAGAATTGAGGGCGGACTTCAATAATGTATATCTAAATATTAGGTCACAGTGTCTGATAGACGATCAGATCAATAGTGACATCACAGTAGACAGAGAAACGGTTTACAACAATATGACTGAAGCGATGTTTACATTCAAAAAGAAATTATTCAATCCAAATCACAAGTCTTATTACAGTCCTACCGATATACAAGTTTTAAATAATTATAGAACCATCGTCCCACAAGGCGAGTTATTCAAGGGCTTGGATAAATTGGATGTTCCAAAACAGGAGATCGACATGAACAAAGCGTTTACAGATGCATTTAATACGATTACCAGAATAGGAGTTTTTAATCAGTTTGATAATTGGAAAGCTTATAATAGTAAATGTAAGATCAAGGATGTAAATATATATTTGGTAAAAGCAGAACTGACACATCGCAATCTGTTTTTTAATAATGATACTAATATAGTTTATGGTATGTTTCTTAAGCATTTTATGCCACTTGTTGCATCTGGCGAGTTGTCCATTACTCACTACAAACAGCCACATTTCATTCACAAGGTAGATAATAAAATGTTGGTTGAGGAACTCTGGGGAAAGCGAATAAGCGAAAATATTGAAGAAGACAAGGCAATTAAAAAAATAATAGCCAACTCGATTTTTGGCTTGTTGGAAAAAAGTAAGAACAGCAGTCAGAGATCATTCGTTTTTAATGATCTCAATGAGGCGATCAGCCTTCAGGCAGATGCAGGGGGGAAGTTAAACATGATGAGCAGGAATACTGCCAAGTGGGTTGAGGAATACGATGATAATGGCATGTGGTGCCGTGATAGAGAAGTATCTGAACAAAACGACAATTTATATTATATTCTGAATGTGGTTGACAGGTGCGAGTTGTGCAATGGGTTTCGTTTTATTAAAGAAATGCTTTTGCAGTATCATAATTTCAAAATGCAATGCGCATATCAAAAATTGACAGAGAACAATGTTAAGGTATTGAGTGTCAAATGCGACGCTTTTGTCGTGGACTGTTCGGGTTTTAATAAGTTTGGTTTGAGAAAGACTCAGCAGTTGCTAGATTTTCACGATGGGATCGGTGGGTGGAAATTAGCCAAGACTCACGATGAGATCCATCATACAGGAAAGCAGTTGTATGAACAGAAGAAGTGTGAATATGTTGATATCCCGATTGTCAAAAGTAAGAGAGTTAACATCATTAATGAGTATGATGAAAATGAATTGGTTGAACTTGTTGAGAAATATAGGTGCTTGATGATTAAGGCTAAATTCGCAGGAGCGGGCAAGTCCACCATCTGCAAGAACATGGAGAGACTCAAGGGTTATAAAGTGTTGTTCGTGGTTCCTACCAATAATCTGGGTTTGGAGTGCGAAGTGGAAAGCGTCACTGTAAATAAATTCTTCAGTATAGCAGTCAATGACGAGAAGCTAGATAAATACGATCATTCGATGTTTGATGTCATTGTGTTTGATGAGATTTGTTTTAATAATACCTTTGTATTGGCAAAAATTAAGGGCTTTGTAGAGCAACATAGGGCTAATAAAATCATATTAGCTACTGGTCACGCCAAGCAATTGAGCCCTATAAAAGCACTGACTAACACTAAGAAACACGAGATTTATATGAATGAATGTATTGACAGCATTTTTCCTCATCATTTGTTTTTGGAAGAGTGCAAGCGATTGAAGACTCAGGAGGACAAGGATAAACTTGAAAGTATTTATGCCGACATCTTTGAGCATGAATTGTCTCTACATGATGTCATCAATAAGTATTTTAAATATACTGATGACATCACAGGAACAGAAAGCAATGTCGCATATTTAAATAACACTTGTAGAGAGGTTTCAAGGCAGATCAGGAAACGACAGGGCAAACAAAATGAGTTTGAAGTCGGCGAGATCATGATATGCAGAGAGTATAGGAAGACAAAAACCTATAAGTTAAATGTGAATTTTAGGTATGAGATAATTAATATTTCCGATCCTTGGATTACCATTGCTAATATCAAAACACGAGAAGAGATTACATTACATATTGGTATCTTGAGAAGTCATTTTATCTTTGCCTTCTGTTATACTTGTCATTCTGTTCAGGGGTGTTCCATTGATGACGATGTCACCATTTTTGATTGGAACCATCATCTGATAACTCGCGAGTGGCTTTGGACGGGGATCACTCGGGCAAGGGATTTAAACAGAGTAAAATTTTACAAATACAGTAGTGATTTAAATGAAGAGTTTAACGCAAAATGCATTATGAATTATTTTGATAGAAAGGTGTTAGCATACAAGGAACAGGATCGTAAAAATGGCTTTGACATTCCAAAAGAAAATTATGTAGATGCCGAATGGTTGAAGGACAATGTCAACGGAAAGTGTGCAAATTGTGGCTGTGGTTTCGTGTTGTCAATGGATTCTGGCAATATAAACTCTAATTTGACTTGTCAAAGGTTATGCAATGATCTTCCCCATACAAAGGATAATGTCATTGCCTTCTGTGCTTCTTGTAATAGATGCTTCAGTGATAAAATAACATATTGATAAATATGTTGTTTATAAAGATTTAAAGAATGGATATCTTAAGGTAAATAAGGATATGAACAAATATCAAAACGGCAAGATTTATCAAGTGGTAGACGTAGGGTTCAACAAGTGCTATATAGGATCAACGACCGAAGAGTTAAGCCGCAGAATGGCAAGACACAGGGAGCGCTACAAAGATTATTGCAAAGGAGGCGGGCGAAAGTATGAAAGGTCCATGATGTTGTTTGATGAATACGGACTGGATAATTGCAAGATATTATTAATCAAAGACTTCCCTTGTAAGAGTAGAGCAGAATTAGAAAGAGAGGAAGGAACTGAAATCTTAAATAAAATTGATATGTGTGTAAATAAAAATGTTGTGGGAAGGTCACGCAAGGAATTCTACCACGACAACCGTGAAAGGCTTTTGCAAGAGAAAAAGGAGCACAGAATAAACAACATTGATAGATACAAAGAAAAGGACAAACGATACACTGAACACAATAAAGAACAAATTCGTGAAAGACACAGCCGGTGGTATCAACAGAACAAGGATGAGGTCAACGAAAAAAATAGGGCAAGGTATCAACACAACCGAGAATGTCAAGGCAAGACACTTCAAATCTCAGAAGCATCAGCAATGGTTAAAGCAACAAGAGCCAGAACAAGAACCACAAGTAGAACAAGAAAATTAAAATATCTTCTTTATTATAATGAGTAGTTCTAACAAAGATGATATAATTTCCAATGTGTATTACGATCGTGCGGGGTTTGGTTCTTTAAAAACAACTCTAGTAGACAGTAAGAAAAAGGATCCTTCCATCACAATGCAAGATGTTAAGGAGTGGTTTGAAGAGAATGTGCAAAGGAAAAAACAACTATCCGGATACAACTCATTCATCGCTCCACATGTTCTGTATGAATTTCAGCTTGATTTGTTCTTTATTTCAAAAAATGATTTACAAACTCAAAAATTTAGTATAGGTTTAGTTCTTATTGATGTTTTCTCCCGTAAAGCCGCGGTGATGCCTATCATGTCAAAGCAACCTGCCGACATCACTGCTGGGATAATGGAAGGTTTGAACAAACTCGGGAAGCCCCACCTCATTTACTCTGATGACGAAGGGAGTCTTAACAATCAGGACCTTGTTGACTTTTTCAAGGATCAACAAATAGAGAATTACAAAACAAGAGGGCACCCTCATTTTGTTGAGCGCTTCATCCGCACGTTCAAGGACATGCTTTTCAAGAGGGTTGACGCAGACGAAAAAGGGAAAGGTTAATATACAATGGATTGATTATATCCCCGAGATCATGCTGACATACAACAGTAAAATGGTTCATTCTGCCCACGATATGACTCCAAACGATGCCCACAAAAAGGGAAACCATCTTGAGGTCAAGATGAAGCTTGAGATGAACAGAATCAAAACCCGTAAATATCCCCCTGTTAGGGTTGGTGATGAGGTCAAAATATACCGCAAAAAAGGGATTTCCGAGAAAGAAAGAACGAGTTCATGGTCAGCAAACAAGTTCACAATTGAAAGGGTTGAGCGAAAACTTGGACAAGACTATTATTATGTCCAAGGTGTGACTCGTGCTTATTTGAGATCGGAAATTCTGAAGGTTTGAAGGTGACGTTTTCGCAATGTGTTATCCTCAATGTGATTTTCACAATGTGGTTTTCGCATAGGGGTATGCGGTGTTCACAATGTGGTCTTCACATAGGGGTATGTGGTTTTCACATAGGGGTATGTGGTTTTCACATAGGGGTATGTGGTTTTCACATAGGGCTGGGAGGAATGCGATTTCCACAATGTGTTTCCCACACTTGATTATACTATAGTTACAACATATAAGATCTTATATGTTGTAATTTTAGTCTAATTTTCCCGTATAAGCCGTGGGGGTGCTTTCCTACATAGGCCTTTCCCATCCGCATTTTGCCATCCATATTTTACTGGGATTGTTTTCAAGATTTGGGTTAACGGTTTTAATTCTCCCTTTTCCATTGGTTAACCATTTTTGGGGGAGTGATAATTTGTGTAGTATGGCGCCGGGAGAGCTTAGAAAATACGCAGTTAGAAGACACTTAAAGACATGATGGTAAATAGTAGTATGGAAAACTTACAGAGATGCAGTAGGTGCAGAAAACAGAAAGAACTAGGAGAGTTCAAGGATGGGAGAAAAGTATGTAATTATTGCCTTTCTACTGCTAAGACTTATCAACAAAATCATCCCGAGAAAATGGCGGAGAAATGTCATAAGTATTATGTCAATCATAGAAACGAGATTTTGGAACAGAAGAGAGAAAAACGATGTTGTGATCTTTGCAAAGTAGAAGTAGCTAAATCAGAATGGACGAAGCATTTAATCACTAGTCGGCACAAACGATATCAAATGATAGAAGCCGGGGAGAAGTTGGAAGCCGATCGTGGCGATTCGTGGTGGTGCGATGTCTGTCAAGTATTTTTAGCAAAGAAAACATCCAAGTGTAGCCATAATGGATCGAAAAGGCATTGTGAATTAGCAAAATCACAAGGAGTTGAGGAGTAAATGGGTTGATACATTTGTTTTGCGATGATTGTATCAATGCATTTGGGATATTTGTTAATTTGATGGGTGGGATTTTGCGCAGTGTGGCGGGTGGAGTGGGGACAAAATGCGCAGTATGACGGCGGGAGAAGTCACCTCTAACTCATTGACCCCCCCTTCAGTGTTTCAGGCAACCCCGGTAAAAGCGAACCCGCTGGGCCGCAGGCCTCATCACCCGCCCTTCAGAGTGGGGTTGTACCTGGCAGGGCAGATGCTAGCGCGACCATGCACGCTGGGCTGTGAGCAGCTTGTTACGCAGTGACTGCACTTTTTCCGGTCAGAGCGGCTTGAGTAAGCGGCTGGCTGACGTCGCCAGTTGTTCTGGCTGACAGGGCAACGGCAGTCATTTGGTCGCGAGGCATGTCGGGATGCAAGTTAGGCTGGTGCAGCGGTAACGGCGGCTGCTGCCAAATGCTCTGGGCGCCAGGGCGCATGCATCGGACACAGTTGAATGCTTCGGCCTGACATCGCTAGGCTTGCAGGGCTGAAGCGTATACGACTTTCAGGGCGATGGCTGAATCGGGCCAACCGACCTCTGCTGAGATCGTCAGCCCAATCATTGCACCTTCCTGGAACGTGCGTCGGCTGCAGCAGCACATTGTGAGCGTGAGCCCAGAAGGCTGTTAATTGCACAAAGAGTTGCAACGGCCAGGAGGTCGTGAACAGTTTGTTAAGGCTTGCTTCCGTGGCGGAATTGTCTGTGCCTGAAAGCATGCTAAACGAGTAGTGCCCACCACCAATGTGGCCGTGGGTTGCTTGCAGCAGTGCTAACTGTGCAAGAGCTTCGAAGCATGCGATGTACCGCTGTCCAGGCTTGACAAGGCAGGGCCACACAGCTCTTATGTCTTGCATGTTCCAGGTCTCGGCGAACCACACTACTTGGGAGGATGTGATTGCCCAGCCCCCGATCCCTACCAAATCATCTTCGCATCCGCGGCAGCCAGAGCTTGCAGCTGGTGTGGCCGCGCCAAAGGCTGAATAGGCGAGTGCCGAAAGCACAACGCCAGCCAAGTAAGGCATTGTTGGCTTGACTTGGAAAGGCTAGTGTATGGGTTGTTGGGGTCCGCGATGCGCACCCATGTGGGCTTGCTAGTGCCAGGCACTTGCGGGATGTCCTGGGGGCAATGCATGGTGCGGCCTGAAATTTCCAAGATTTTGGAGCCCACTGTGATCCACAAGCCCGGGAGGCTATGGCTAGGTTTGAGGTCCTTATTCAAGGATGCTCTAAAGGCTGACCAGGTATCGAGTGCATCGAGCCTGGTGGGCTGTTGAGGTCCGCGTACAGCGGTGCTAGCCAGGACCTGAGATGTAGGGCAATGCTGGTGGCCCAAATAAGCAGGCCTATGCACTGCTCGAGTGTTTTGTGGGGCACCCGTCGATTCCCCAGAAGGGATTTGATCAAGGCGTCCAGCTTGGCTAGTTTAGCCGACACGAGCTGAATGGTGTCGTGGGAGAAGTTGATCTCCCAACCGCACCAAACCAGGCTATCCTGGAATTGCGCCTTTTTCCACGCAATGGCGCAAAAGAAAAGCACCACCAAGGCAAACATGTCTGGTGCGCTATCCCGGAAGAGCGCACACAGAAGGTCGTCCACAAAAAGGAAGGCTTTGTGGGGCTTCCAGGCTAGCAACCCATGCGCCTGACGAAGCAAGAATGCGCCGGTGCGCTGCCACCAGAAAGCCGAGAAACGGCCCCCAAAATGGCACACCCTGTAATGGTAGAGCTTTCCTTGAAAGGCGAAGAGTAGAAGGCCATGCTCTTCAGGGCGGACTTGCACCTGTTTGTGCGCGCTGGCGCCTATGAAGGCGCCTGGAGTGTCTTCTGGCTGCGTGGACAGCGCCAGGTCAGATGCCATTGGCAAGCTAAGGCGCTCTGGCAGATGGCATCTGGTATTGACTTGGCACACGGCGCTCGTCTTCGGCCATCTTCCAGTGGCCCTCGCAAACTTCCAGATCCGGCGGCAGCGCGGAGTCTGGCTTTTTTGCCGGCCATTGAAGGCTTGGTGGCAAGGCTGACACGGCTCCTGTCGGTACTCCGTGTTGCAGGAATGGCAAAAGGGCCATGTCTGGGTCACCCCAAGATTTGGCCAGGGCATGCAGCAGGTGGAGTCGGTATGGCTGTCCTGCCTCGGGGCTCATATCTGAAGGGCAGGGCAATTTTAGAGCGGTGTATGCTAGGGTTGCCACTTCCAGGCTTTCGGACGGCGGCGAGAGTGGGCAGTCCGAAGAACCGCTTTTGATGTGTGCCAGGATACGTGGCACCAGTTTGCGCTCATGCATCCAGTGCAGCCAGGGCCTGGCGACGGGTGTTCGGGTTTGGGGAGACACCAATCCGCGGATGAGTGCATTCCTGCTCCGTCGCAGGTGGGGAGCCTGCAAGGCGCCAGTGTGATGGGTCTGGAGGAGTTGGAGTGCAGTGGCAGTGCTTGTCGAAAGGAGCCTGTTTTACTCACCCTTCCTATGCCTACCTGGGCCAGTTGCAGGGCCAGGGAAGGGGGGCACTCTGCGGTCAGCGTGCTGAGGTATACCCCTTGTTCCTTCACTCCTGCAATGCTTTGATGCTTGTATGAGTGATTGCAGCGAGCCTGCAGGGCCCGTATTTTCGAACTGTTGCAGCCGAACGCCCATGACTTAGAGAAGGCTTTGTTGTGCATGCAGGCGTCTACCCACACCAGGGCACACTGGTGATCGCGTAGCATTTGGAAGTTAGCCTCTTCCAGCCAGGACATGGCTGACGGCGGCTGCTCCCAAATGCCAACGCCCCCTTTGGAGACCACTGCTCTGAACAGGGCTCTACCACGGTCGTGGATGGTTTTGCTATCCAATAATTTTTTACGCTGCGCAGGCGAAAGGCCGGGGACCCCGTCCATGTGCTGCGGCGTTCTTATGGCTTTGGGCCCGCCCGGGCGTAGTTTGAGTCTGGAGTATTCTTTGCAAGGCGGGGCAAGCATGATCAGGGCCACGACTCCTGACCAGCAGAGTCTGAGGAGTGCCTCGAAGACTCTGTCATCCAGGATGTCGTGCGCAGTGTCACCATCTAGGTCAAAAGGCTCGAAGCAGTCAAGGCCAAGGCTAATGGCGGCCGACGTCACTGGGCGCAGCCTACCTGCAAACACGTCCAAAAAGAGCCGCTTTGAGGCTGGACGCAGCTGTGAGTCTGATGAGCTTGCCCGGCGGGCGTGTGTGGCTTTGGCCAAGCGCTGGGTACGCTGCGGTGTGCAGAAGGCAAGGCTGGAGTCAGGGCAATTTGCCCTGGCCCCTGCGATGGTGAAGACGGTTCATGAGGCCCGTCGTGGGGCAAGGCCGGCGGATGCATGGCTGCTACACATTTCGCAGCTATCCTTTTTCCTCTCAAACCGCCCTCAAAGCAACATGGATCGCGATCGGCTACAGGACGTCCTGACAGAAGCCCGGGTCCCTGAAGGCCTGCAGGACCTCGTTTTGGCCAGAGGTTTTGTTTTGACTGCCCTTCTGATTTCGCCTTCGCCTTCCCCAACATTGCAGACTTGCAGCCTTTCATAGTTTCTGCCAGGGACTTCTGGACAGCCAACAACATAGAGGATCCAGAATCTAGTGTGGCTGCAGCGCGCCTTAGGAAAGCCCTAGCCGAGTGCCATCGGCTCAGCCTGCGCTCAGAGCCTCCCGAACCGGCCGCCAGCTCCGGATCGCCACGCACGCAGCCCAATCAAATCGCATCTTGGGCAGAGCACTTGCCACCCAAGCTCACATCCGAACGCGTGTCCAGCCTGATAGAAACCTTCAAATCCAATTACCCAGGTAGGTGAGCTGCTGGACGCGGACACCACGCCGTCCATCCGCCTTCTTAGCCTTGTGCACGAGGGCCTGAAGCCCGGGCAGTCCCTGAAGTGGGTGCCCTGGCAGTATCGCCTTTCATCACGGCAATACCAGGAACGCATGGAAGCAAAGTCGGCCCAAGCAGTTCGCTCGGAGTCCTGAGTCAGGCCCTCTTTGACGACGCACCCGAGGTGTCCGTGGAGCACCACTCGCTGGCAGCGGGGTGGCTCACCCGCATCCAGACCGTGTTTCGCAATGCCCTGGCCCTGTGCCAAGCAGCGCACCTGTCGAACCTCAAGGCCTTCGGTCCCAACGGCCTTCGCACTGTGAATACCCAAGAGCTTCTGTCAGCCGATCGCAAGCTCTGGGCAGCCATATCCGACCTTCTAGGGCGGCAATGGTCCCTGGATGATGCCTTGTACGAACTGACGCACATGAGAAACGATGTGCACAGCCTTCTACAATTGCGCCCAAAAATGTCCAAGCCATCCGTACCAGCACCACCACGCCCCGCAACACCAAGGCAAAGGGGGCCCAAGCGCCAGCCCGCATGCCCTCACGCCCCACCAAGAAAGGCAAGGGGAAGTCCAAAGGAGCCTCGCCGTCGCCAAAGCCTAAGGCAGAGTGGTGCAGTACGTATAAAGGAGAGAGGTCTGCCGGCGCTCCAAACGGGCAGTTGCACTAATGACCAGTGCCCTTTCGCCCACGTGTGCGCCATAGTGGGCTGCCAGCAAAAGCATCCTGCCATGGAAACACACACAGTCAGTGCGGATGGCAGGCACTGGACCGGCGCTTGAGCACTGCTGAGTCGCCGACCTCTCAAAAGGCATACCTAAGTTATCGAATCGTGTCGAATTCGGCGGCGCTGTGCCTTGACTTGATTTTAGCACAGCACGGCCATGCACGCCTTGCGTTTGCAGAGCTGCATGTCTGGATGAATCTGATGCACAGGGTACGAGCAATGCTTGAGGCGCAGGCCGCAAGCTGTCTGTACTGAGTTGCCGTGAGTGCACTGCACGGCATGCACGGATCCCCAGGGCACAAGGCGAATGCCAATTGAATCGACTGCAAGGGTTGGCGCCTGCGTGCAAGGCGAGAGATCTGGTGAGCACGCCTGCTCATCTGGTGGTTCTTCTTCGGATTCGGCCTCCGAAGATTCCAAGGCGGCTCTTGCCACTGCAAGTGCTTCCTCATCTGCATGCAGGGCTGTGGACAGCAAATTGTCCACCTCCCTATACAGGAATCTTGTCAGGCCGGCTGGGAGGCTCTGAAGCTGCAGATGGCTTGGAGGGCTGCCCTGTGGAACCTGAAAGGCTGGTTCCACGGTTGGGTGCTGCCCCCCGCGAGCCATTGGTCGAGGGGGTCTCCAGCCCCGTCGGATGGCGGAGGTGAGCTCAGACTGCACCCACAAGGCTTCTATGGTATCGTCCCGGCTGTACAGCAATGCGGACGAGAGGCGATGGTGTCCCTGAAGCCTTCTGCTGTCTTCCGGAAGGCGTAGCTGCGCTGCTGCGCTGAGTAATGCGCATTTAAGGCTGTGAAGGGTAAACGAGGATGCCTCGTGCTGGGTAACCAGCTGACCGCCTTCCGATTTCCATGGCAACTGTATGGCCCAGCGAAGGCAAACCAGTGCCTGCAAATAGGACATCGGGCGCGAAAGGCTGGGGCACACATGAGATTCCAGGTTTGGAATGCAGGGCAAAATGAAGTCGGGTACAAATGAATCTCCCCATTCGGCGTGGGTGGCGTCTAAGGCTTGACTGAGCAGGGCCAGCCACTTCACTAGCCAGGATGCGCTAATGTCTTCACCTCGGAAACCGAAAGGCAAGCATGCAAAGTGCTGTCCCTGGCAGGTTGTCTTGGTGGCCCAACACAGGCCCCGAAGTGCCTGCGCAGACAGCGAGAGAGCGGAGGGCTTGATTCTCTGAATGTCGCCAAATCTTAGGCTGCAATGGGCGCACAAAAGCAGGGCGCCTAGTAACAGGCCCACAGCGGGCGCGCAAGTGGGTGAAACTATGTGTTCCTCCCATGCGGCAAGAATGGCCAGTGGCAAGGGCAAGGCTTCCCGTCGATCGTGAGGTTTAGGGTTGTAGGCAAAGGACTTGATTAAAGGACTACCCATCAAGTCTAGCAGGCTTGATATCTGCCCAATGCGTGCAAACCAAGACAGTGCCTTGCTCATCATGATGGCACTGCATTTAAGTGCTGTGCGGTCCTCTGCTTGGGACACATGGCAGCCTGCGATGAAATCTGAAAGGTGGGCCAGGGTAAGGCTCAGCAAGTCACCCACGCACTGATTTACAAAGGTGAGAAAAAGGCGAATGGCACGGAGGTACTGCGACAGTGCGCCCCCCGAAAATTTCCGCAGCGATGCTTCAACAAGAATCTGCGGGCGCTGCGAGGCTTCCAGGGCTTGCGCCAGCTTGCTGCTAGCGACGCAGGATTTGAGTATCAAAGCCCATTCGGCAGTACACCTGTCCTTCAGTGTGGCTTGCAGCTGAGCAGTAGAAGAGGGCTCAGCTGGGCGTACAGGGCCATATGGCCTGGGCATTGCAGGCCTGGTGCCGAACACGCGGCGTGAGCAGGGATCGAATCTGGTCTGTGCGTTCCTGGCTGAAGTGTGACTGCAAGGCTAGACTGCGAGGCCAAGGCCTGCAGGGCGGCTTGGGCAGGGGGCAGGAAAAAGGGTCTACCCAGGACCTTAGTGTGGGATGCACTGTGGAACCGGGCACCCTGGTCTCTGATTTACTACTGAAGGCCTGGGGCAAGGAGGCAGTGCTGGGTGGCTCCGCAGCTGAAAGCGGAGATCACTCATGGGTGCGCGCTGGGTAAGGCCTGGACCGACCGCAAGGATCCTTGCCTGAGGGCAAGCCGAGCTTTGGGTTGGCCTTGGCAGTCGTTCCCGGCGATGTGGAATCGGCGGAAGTTGCAGGACGTGCGTCTCGAGGGCCTGACCACTGGTGTGGGCAAAAGGCAGGGCGGTCTGCTTCCATTTCATCTGAAAGGCCATTGGGGGAGAATGAAAATGCTCTCCCCCAGAATTGTTTGTTGCGGTAAGGCATCGAGCCTAAATGCAATGCCAGTCAAGATCGTGGCATACGCACAAGCGATCATCTGAGGTGTTGACCAGAAGGCTCGTTGGTGTACCTGCGCCGCAGCAGAGTCATGGTCAGTCCGCAATGTTAGGGCCGAGTACAACATGACTAGGCCGTTTTCCTGCATTTGCTGCATACGGAGCGGTCGAAAGGAGGGCCAACGCACTGCGCAGGCGGCACGAGTAAGGCGATGGGTTGCAAACAAGACCAAGGCTTTACGAAGAACAGTTTGTATTAAACAGGAACATGAAAAGAGCGCACTGCGCGGCCCTCCTAAAGCTGAGTTGCGCGGTCAGGCACAGGGCAAGGCATCAGTACATGGCGACATTAGGCTGCATGGATTCATAGCAGGCTGCAATAGTGCGAAGTATGCGTGTCCTCGCACAAAGGCATCCTGTCGTTGATGATGCGGCCGCAGGCGGAGTGGAAAGGGCAGGGCGATGACGCACAAGGCAGGGCGCAGCACACTCGGGATTGGTCGTCCAGGTACCATGCTTTGGCGACCCCCCCTACTCGCGCCGCCTTCATATTGCAGGCAGTCGCATGGCAGGAATTTGCGCACACTGCTCCAGTTGGGCGATGGCGCGTGTGTTCTCCTGCGGCTGGGAGGGCTTTGGCCAGGGCTGCGCGGGCCTGCGGTAAGACTGCCGTTCGTTTCCAGCAGGAGTCAATGCTGAAGGCGTGATGGTCTTCGTCAATGCGCGTGAAAGGCAAGTCATAGAAGTTCATCCACCAGCTGCCGTCCCACGCAGACAGAGGCAAGGCCCAAGTGCTGCAGCTCAGGCTTGGGTTCGTGGAACGATGAAGGCTGAGGGGGCCAGTCGGGCTCAGGGCTGCCTTGTGGCTCCGCAGGCAAAGGTCTTGGCTTGGGTGCAGCCTTGGGAATCACCTCTTGCTTAGCCGGCAGGGCATCGTCTGGCAAGTCTGGAGCGTTGGGCCAATGCGGACTTGACGGCGAAGGGCGAGGCTTTGGAGCCTCGGTTGAGGCAGTCTCTGGATTTGCCGGCAGTGCGTCTTGAGAAGGCACTGGTGCGGGTGCTGAGTCTGCCGGCGCCTCGGGCGGCAGCTGGCATTGCGCTTGTGTGGAGGTCCCGGAGGAGCCTCAGTTGCCAAGGGCTCGCGCGATTCAAGAGCGGACTCAAGAATGCATGACTGAGGTCATGACTGAAGGCATTGCGCCTGTGTGGAGGTTTCGGAGGAGCCTCAGTTGCCAAGGGCTCGCGGCGCAAGGACCCGGAGGGATGCAATTCAAGAGCGGACTCAAGAATGCATAGCTGGGGTCCTGACTGAAGTCAGTGCGCCCGTGTGGAGGTCCCGGAGGAGCCTCAGTTGCCAAGGGCCAACCACCCCAAAAAGATGCAATTCAGGAGCGGACTCAAGACTGCATGGCTGGGGTCCTGACAGCAGTCAGTGCGTCTTGGAAAGGTCCCGCCGGACTGTACAATGCCTGAACACTGGCTGAAATGCAACAACTAAGACCGTAGCGGTGAGGCAGGCGTGCACTGCAACTCATGTTTGCTGAGGCTCATGAATGCTGCAGGCGAGGTAGCCAGTCAAGTGCATTGAGGCAAAGTGCAATGTAGTGGGCTCAAGAGTCAGCCGCGATTTCGCGGCACTTTTTTACATTAGCCTATGGTAAGGAATGCAAGGCTGTCACAAAGGGCAGAGCGTCGCCAGTGCACATGCATCACCACAGGCTGCGACAGTTGTCACATGGTTGAAATGTAAGGGCTGAGACATCGCGCTGTGCCAAGTGGTGGCACTGCCGATGATGAAACACCTTGCGCTTTGCCAGGATGTACACGGACTCGGGGCGGCATGACGGCTGAAAATCAAAGGACCCAAGGAGTGCCTTGCGGTACTGGCGTAGAAGGCACCAGATGGCAAGGCAGGTTAAGCCGGACACAAGGGCTGTGTAAATGGCGAGGCACACTCCGAAACACAGCAAGGCGTCCATGGCGGCGTTTCCAGTTTCAAGAAATGAAACCGCAGGTTTGGGTCAAGGCTAGGAGCAAAACATAGTTCGATTCACAACATGCCCTAAACACAAGGGAAAAGAAACCCTAAGCATCTACACGCATTTTGGGTTGCTACCGCTATGTGGATGACCTGGGTCTCCAGCTCCCAGCAGCTTCAAGCCCTCGGGCCAGGGCCTGTCTGCGCCCAGCAGGTTCTGCGCCGAGCAGTGCTTCCAGGTGCACTCCTGCTCGCGCAGCCTTGCCACGATTGTCCGGCTCGGTCCGGCAGGCCACGGGGTCTTGTTTCACCTCCGACGCCCCAAGCGCCCGTGCGTCAGCAGGCAGTCCGTCTTCACCTTGAGGTCGTTCAGGATGCGTCGGCCTTGGCCATGGCCTTCTGGCGCAGGGCTGCGCAGCGCGCGCCCAGCTTCGCTACGTGGTGCGGAGCTCCCGGGCGCCAGGGCCCCACGGCAGAAGATTCGACTGCCTGGTGTTGCAGCAGCCCTCACGAAGCCCAGGTCCGGCAGCCCGGGCTTGCCCCAGCAGACAACGTAGCGAAGTGTTTGGCAAGAAAGTGTGGATGGGCCCCCACTTTTGCAGTTGTCGATGTATAAGCGGATCTTGAAAGAGATTGCCTATGTGTGGGTGTTGGATGCCGACACAGTGCAGTGCACTTGCCGTTTCTTTTCTTGGCGCGCACAGTGCGAGCACCTGCTCTTCGCCCAAACGCAGAGCTGGCCAGGCCGCCCCGCCGACCTGTGCTTCGACGCTGCGCCGCACAAACGCAAGGCAAGAAGTACTGCTGCTGGCGCGTCTGCCCGCAAGCGAGCTAGAGCAGGGCCCACGTGACAGGTGGCCAGCAACAGGACAAGCGACGCAGCGCCGGTGAAAATGAAGCGTGCCGGGTTGCGCCTGTGTCAGGGGGTGCTTGCGTGCGAGTGTGCGTGTGTGTGTGTGTGTGGCTAGGATAACTTGTGTCGCGGGCAGTTTTTTCAAGGTGTTGTTGGCTGGTCCGTTGCGAGAGCCTTCAAGGGTACAATCTTGTGTCGTGGTACGGCTTGAGGGTGGTGTTTCGCTCCTAAGAAACATTTTCGTGCCGCGATGCAGTTTGGCAGGCGAGGTGTGCAGTTCTTAGGGTGTGGGGAATTTTCTTGCCACGTAGCAGGTATGCAGCAGCACAAGTCGCAAGCCCCTCACAAGTCGGATTGATCCCCAGCCCCAACGGCGGACCTGCGAGCCACATTGTGCCGGCGCGGAGGTCTTTTGTGCAGCGCTCAAGCCGTGCGGCGCTATGCAGCGACTGCCGATCTTTAGCCCGGCCGACGGCGTCAAGCAGAATCTGCAACCCGTGCTGCACAGCCCATGGGTCAAGAAGCGGCGTCTGCACCAAAGACAAGGGCATGGCCACGAGCACGCCAGCGCCAGGCAAGGGCTTGCGCACAAACACACGTCGCGCTTGGCAAAAGTCGTATGAAGTGGACCTTCTTGCCCGAGCTAGCTCCATTAAGAAGGGACGAGTCTCCACTTATCCCGGTAAAGCGCCTGCAAAGTTTTCAGCGGCGATGCTTGAGGCCGTTGCCGTGTCCTGGTCGGCAGCCGAGCGGTACACCACCAGCGCCAAGGTGATCTGGTTGGTCGTGAAAACGTCCTGGTCGCGCCGTCCTTGTTCGGTAGTCGACCAACAGCGCGTCCACGTCGCCGAGGTGTAGTAGGCCAGCAGCGCAGCTGCGAGGGCCGCGTCCGCTGCTGCAATGGAGTAGCAGTCGGCCGTGATGCTCAGCGTGTCGTCGCCGTTGGCCAGCGCAGCAGAGAGAGGAGCCGCCAGACGCAGGTTGCGAACGACGTTGCTTCCGCGAACAAGCTCCCAAGTCGTGAACCCCGCCCAGGTCGGCGCATTAACAACTCCGCCTCCGGAAAGCGCGAGGATTGCGTCGAGGGCGCTCTGGAGCGTTGTCTCGCTGGCGGAGAGCGCAGCGTCCAGCAGCGTCGCGTCGGCCAGCGCTGAGATGCTGGCATCCTGGCTAGCAAGCTACGCTGCGACGAAGGTTGGTGGCGAGACCCAGCAGGGCATTTGCTATCTTGGTGTCTATCTGCAGCGGTGTGTCCAACCCGTCCACCGTGGAAAGCAGGGCGGCCAGCGCGCTTGCGTCCGCCTTGTCGACGAGCGGCTGCAATCTTCGAGTCCACCTCCGAGGAGGTGTCGACGGCCGACTGCAGGGCGTACGCAGTCAGGGCGCTGGCGTCCGCCTTGGAGGCCTGCAGGCCCGAGATGGAGGCGTCTTGGCTTGCGAGCTCGGAGGCCAGTGCTGTGGCGGACACGACGCCCAGGAGAGCGTTGGCCACCTTGGTGTCGACCTCCAGCGGCGTGATCCTTGCTGCGACGTCGACCGTCTTGAGACCGTGGTTGGCTGCCACCGTGGCCAGCGTTGGCCGAGGCGATGGAGCCGTTCATGGCTGCCGTGGTGCTGTAGTTCAACAGCTTCAGGTCCACGCCATCGGGGGTGCTCTTCGTGGCCACCACGCCCTCCAGCTGGTCAGCCTTGTTCGATGGTCAGCGAGCTCTGCAGCGCAGCGATGCTGCTCCCGTGCGTCCGTGGTGGCCGCTGCTGCCTTTGCAGAGGTGCGATTGCCGGCGCCAGTGCGCTGCTGTCCAGCTTCGAAGCCAGCTCTGCAGTGACCCGGTCGTCCAGGGACTGGATGGCAGCTGCGTTGTTGCCGGATGTTCACTGCCACTTGAGCGTAGGGTGTCAGAGCGAGGGCGGTGACGTGCGTGCCTTCCGTTACCTCTCCGTTGCCCAGGACCTCCGGGATGTTGCCGGTGACTGGTCCTTCAAACATCTTTACATATGTTTTCGCCGACGCCTTAGTCCAGTGGCTAAGGCGTCGGCGAAGGCACTTTGCCGGTTCTTGCTCCGCGTGGGATCGATTGTTGTCCGGAGGGGGAAACCTAATTCTAAGCCACGAGGCTCCTGATACATCTAAGGAATAGGGTTGGGATTTGAGTGGCTAGAATTCAAGTGGCTAGAGCCGGCAATTTGTGCAGAAACCTAATTCTAAGCCACGGGGCTCTTGATACATCTAAGGAATAGGATTGGAATTTGAGCGGCTAATTCGAGTGGCTAGAATCGGCACTTTGTGCAGAAACCTGAATTGAAGGACAGCCACTTGATTCTGGAACTGCGGCAGCACCTTTGCTCCTTGCTTTGAATCAATCCGCCTGAACCACCGCACAAAGGTATCACAGCGTTTACTTCAATTTGCACTAGTGTACCGTCAACTGGGGAGAAGGCACCTTTGCTCCTTGCTTCGAATGATGCGGCATCAGGTGTTGCAGCGTTCACTTCGAATTGCACTAGTGTGGGATCCACTTCGACTCCGGAAGCTGCGCCTTTGCCAATTAGACTATGGCCTCTTGCTCTGGGTGTGGCTGGTGCGTGTCTTCGCGCCATCAGCTGGTGCTAACAAGGCCTGCAGTTGTCCAAGTTCCTTGTCCAAGTTTGTCGGGGGAACTTGGACAAGTCCCCTGGCAAGAGGAAAACACGCTTGGACGCCTAGACTCAAGCAGAAGCCAACGCCTCGGCCACTTGTCTCCCCCCGCCGTTTTCGGCTACAAGTGGCAGCGCCAAAAAACGACAAAATAGCGGGGGTGCCACCGCCAAAAAACCTGTACAGACTCAAAAAAAAAGCCCGCTGCCACTCAACGCCGTTTTTTGGCTACAAGTGGCAGCGCCAAAAAAATGAGAAAAAAAGGCCCGCTGTCCCTCTTCGTCGTTTTTGACGTTGAGTGACAGCGCAAAAAAAAACAGCAAACACACGGAAAAATGGACTTGCGCAAGGCTCGTCGGTTCCGACAAGCCTGCACAGGGCCTAGTCCGGAATGCTCAGCCGCTCCGCAAGCTCTGCCGTGGCCGCACGCACAATCTCGTCGCACAGCGCAGCAGGAATGCTGTAGAGCAGCTCGCGTGACTGCCGGCTGACCTTCTTGTACTGCCCCTCCATCAGCCGAGGCCCCCGCTGCGCAGCCCGGAGGTGCCTGCCGTCTTCCCACGCCTCGCACCGGCTGCCGGGCCTGCACAGCCCTCAACTCGGCCTCCAGCGCATGTTGGTCCACAGCCGTTCCTGCACGGAGTTCCGTACTTGCAGTACGCCACGTCCACCCAGGGCAGGCGCTCCATGAACGGGTCCCCACCTTTCGCGCTTTCGAGTAGTTGACTGTGGCGCCCAAGTCCGTTGCCCAGTTCCGCACCGTGAACTCTTGTCGCTGTCCGTTGGGGCTTGTCATCACTCGGCCAGCTTCCTGAGTTCAGTGCGGACCTCAGGGGTGTTTCTTTTCTTAGCTTCGAAGAGCTCCGCTTGAGCCAAACCAAATAACTTAACCTCATATAAAAACCATATATAAACATTCACATATATACATATATATGGTCATTGTTGACATTCCCTTATAGATGACACACTCGCACTGTTTTTACGGCTAGGCTCGGGGGAAGTCATCTTAGTCCACATGGACGTAACAGTATCTCACATGAGATCTCAATACATCTTCAACGCACAATCCCCCGTCCACCTGGACAGGTTATTGTCTCACGAGACCGTGATACATCGTGAATGCACAATGTTCGTCCACATGGACGCGTGCTCATTCAACAAGAGGGTTGAAACATCTGCAACGCAGAAAACCCCAACGGAAGTTGAGCACGGGTGGGAGGTGGGAGCGAAAATTTCCGGCCAAAACAAAACATGGGGAAACCCTCCCGCCCACCACTGAGCCAAATTTACATTCGGTTGCATGAAATACATGGCGCACATGCACAAGCACATACATCATGCCAACCACACGTGTTGTAACAAACCGGAGGTTCATCACGCGTAAGGCAAACCGCGTAAAGACAGAGCTCAGCGGACCCCAAAACCCCCCTCAAACATAGACAGGGGGGGGGGGTTCTACGCACGCAAAGAAGGTTTTATCTTCTACGAAGAGCACAACCTTCTTTTCTTAGCTTCGAAGAGCTCCGCTTGAGCCAAACCAAATAACTTAACCTCATATAAAAACCATATATAAACATTCACATATATACATATATATGGTCATTGTTGACATTCCCTTATAGATGACACACTCGCACTGTTTTTACGGCTAGGCTCGGGGGAAGTCATCTTAGTCCACATGGACGTAACAGTATCTCACATGAGATCTCAATACATCTTCAACGCACAATCCCCCGGCACTAACGGTTGAAGACACCAGCCTTGCGAGATTATCATCAAGGGTACACATGACCTGTGGGTTCCTTCCAAACCTTCAAACTGACCTCTGGAAGGTCAAGCAGAGGTCTTGGTTGCACTTGCAACACGCTCACACATGTCGCCAGATCTCGGCCGTAGTGACAAAGTCAATGACTTTGTTCAAGAAGGTACTGGTTGACCGGCAGCTGATCAAAGAGGAACGCACAGCTTCATTATTACTGAAAACCAAAATATCAGCATGCTGGACAAGTTGGATGAATCACAAAGGCAGCTGTATTGGCCAAAGGCTCGGATTCTGCATGAGCGTCTTGCGCACCGCGCAGTGCACTGCATGTATTGCATCGAGTTGAGGCGGAGTCAAGAAGGGTAATTCAGCAGGCGACACTGTCGCCTGCTGCGCCGAGCAATGCACCACCAAGACCGGCCACTCGTCTAGGATCGCAACACGCGTCTGTGAACAAATGCAAGGTGTCACGAGGCAGGCACTGGAGTGACCTGGGAGGGCCCTTGCAAATGCAATTCTTGAATTGTTCGAGCACCTCCATCATTCTGTGGTCTCAACAAACAGCCTGTCGGGTGTTTGAACATTAAAGTCAATACGCCAGAGAGGATTCGTGCATGCCTTCCAAAACTCGAATGTTTGCAGACCACAAACGCCCTCGCAGCACAGCTAATTTGCCACGCTGACGCTTCCCTCTCTGAAGAATGCCACTAATGAAGGCCTCCAATTTGCACTGCCTCCCAGCAGTGTTTCCTAATAAAGACAATGCCCAAATTGCAGTCGCCCAGGTCGCAAATCACGCCAAGCGACTTTGCACACGAATCACGCGGACCCCGTTGTCATCCGCGATCTCCCATCTAGCAGAGAGAAGAAAGCAGTCACACCAAGGTTGAGGTGCGCATTCACCGAGACATCATATACAAGGACAAAGTCATCGATATATATATATATATATATACCTTCCAGCGCAAGTACTAAAGAAAAAAATCCAAGCTGCCAAATAGCCCGTGAAGTGCGGCAAATGCCCCGACATCTGCCAGGGCACCAAAAGGAAGAGCAAGGCTCTGAAACATCGGATATTGAGGTTCTCGCTCACACCTCGCTCTATGGCAGCACGGATTCTGAGAGCAACACCAGACGCCACAGCGACAATACCGCAGTCGGCCTGACTCCGTGGACCTTCGCCTCGTCCACAACATGGGTGCCTTGATGAACCCAAATCTACGTGTAATCCTGCAGTCATCAAAGCTCGTCCACACTCGTTGGACCGATAAGCCACCCACATCCGACCTCTGCTATGGCAACGTTCAAAAACATCGCCAATGACCGTATCAACCAATTCACACCTGGCCGAGCGGATAATACCTGTTCACGTCTGGGCCCAGTCGCGTGGGCGTGGTCCTTGTGTAGAGATGCAAACATAGCCTTTGTCTGGAATACGCAGGAGAGAGGGGCTGGACCCATGAGGCTGAACCCCCCCCATCATGCAGTCCGCAAAAGCAGGATCGCCATAACCCATGCGCAACAACAATTGCTTGAGTAACAGGATCCATTTCGTCCCAAGGACACTGGCACTGTGCTGCGGCATGTCACGCTTCATCTAAGCTTCGTCGTCCTTGAGGTCCAAGGCTAGCAGCATCCACATGCGCATCTGCTCAGTTCTGGGCGCCGCCAAGTTCTCTTACTACAAGAAACGTTGTCAACAATACACTGCTCAAGCTCCTGCCGATTCCAGACCCAGATCGCTTTGGATGCCAGGCCCCTTTGGTTTCCAGCAGGAATTCATCTGGCGTCCAGGAGAAACCCAAAGTGGCTTCCACCCAACCGGTCTTCACCGGGTTGGAGGAATTAGCATCAAAACCAGCCGATGCTGAGGACATTGCTGAAAGATCCGCCAAACCCATCTGGTGCCCAAGAGAGACCCAAAGTGTCTTCCGCCCAACCGTCTTTTACCGAGTTGGAGGAGTCCGCATCAAAACCAGTCGCAGGCTCCGGTGGTACCCAAAAAAAAGGGGGTTGAGGACAGTGCAGAAAGCTCTGTCGCCATTGTGCCTGTTGGAAAGTCCGTCACCATTACCCCGCAGGCTCTGGTGGCACAAAAACGCTGAGGACAGTGCTGAAAGCTCCGCCGCCACTGTGCCTGTTGGAAAGTCCGTCGCCCTGACCCCCTATTCTGAAGGACGGCATTAAATGATGTTGGTGCCTGTGGGGAGAACTTGCAAGGTTAGAAACCAAGGCCACATCAGGTGGCACCAAGGAATCATTTTTGAGAGGGAAGTCCAAAAGGCTAGAACGTCGCCCGCGCACTGCAGACTCGTACATACAGTGGTGAAACTGAGTGGTACAAACAGGACCCTGGAAAGCAAGCAAATGTGCAAGAAAAAGCGACGTCCTCCACAAATGGGACCTAGCCGGGTTTGATACTGCAAACGATCTTTCTCAGTTGGCAAACGGGCAGAATTGCAAGACGTCAGCATCCAGCTGCATTTGCAGGTGCACCATTGCGTCTGGAAACGAAGCCGATTGTAAAGGCCTGGGTTGACCCCGAAGGGCCTGTGTATTCCTCGGGCCCTGAGGCTCGGTCTGCAAGGCGGGCCTCATGGCAATTTGGCCGGCGTCGACACGCCTGCAAGCAGCTGTGAATTCCGCTGTGTTGGAGAGGACATCTGCAATGAAAAAGGGGTATCCAATCAATTGTCCGGCAACACGCGAGGAAAAATTCATGCAACAACTGCTTCCACATGAGCAAGGATCGGTTGACGACCGCCACACATGAAGCAAGGCGCTCACCAATGGAAGAGGCATTGTTAGTCAAGGGACCGCAGGTCTTGCTTTGATATTATAAGCCCAGCACTACACAACCCTGCACAGTCAAGACATGAATGGGGTAGCCGAGGTCCATGGCTGCGATCCTTGCTCTTCTTCCCCTTTGCCTTTGCCCTTGGACTTGGACCGGTTAGAGGCCCGCGGAGAGGAAGGGGATCTCAATCTTGCACAGGTCGTCATCTTGTGGGCACCGCAAGCTAATCCGAGGCTCCAGAACGGTGGAGTTTCCATCTTGTTGAGGAGGAAGTCATGCCACTGTCCAACACACTAAGAGCGCACGCACCAACAACGTCACAGGCCAATGCTCGCCTCGTACGAGCGTACAATGCACCCGTTGTGAATGGCACTTTGGTCCTTCTGCGCGGCTTCCTTGACCGACATGCTAGCTAGCTGAGGCGTCAAGTACCAACTCCCACTGGGGTTTGTCACGACAGTCGAGTTCCAAAATGGTGCGGTGCCAAATAAATACCTGGCTTCTGAACATAATTGTAAAACGCAAATGAACATTCAAGTCAAGTCCCTGCCAGGAAGTCGGAGCTTCTGCGCCGCAACACGGGCGGTCCTCTCTGCCGGACACAAGTTCAGCCTGCTTTGTCACATCAGTACCTCCGATGACGCGCCTCCACATGGCCACTGACATGTCTGAGCATCAAACATGAGGCGTCGGATCGAAGACAAGGACCCAGTCGTTACATTTTCAGGGTGGTCCGTGTTGAGCAGATCCCTGGCGTCGTAACTGAGAATGCCAATTTTGACATTGTAGTCGCACCTTCGTCATTGAGTACCTGCAGTTCATCCTCGGACAAGCCATGGTCCACGGCACGTGCCTAGAAAACATCTTGGTCTTCCAAAAGCGATGCCATGGCTAGAATCATGGGTGAGAAAGCACACACACGTTGCTAACTCAACAGACATCTGTTCTGGGCACATACGTGCACTTGTCACATGACTGCAAGTACATAAGGCACATGCCTTGTCCATTCCTCACATGAGGACTAGTGCCACATGACACAGCTTGAGACAGAGATATAACATAGGCACATGCCATCAACGAGTCGGCACACGCCACTCTTTGACATACTTGAGAGACACTTAAAACAGAGGCCACAATTTTACACGGTGCGTGCGCGCTTCAGCGCGGCCCCCAAGGCCTCATTGGCCGTCTCTATGGTCCGGATGCATTTGACACTGGCGCACTGTGTGCACCTCCAAGCATCAAGGACTGACATACCCTGGTACAACACGTGTACATCTCCACGCTTCCTGCCGCAATCAAGGTCTTTGTTTCAAGGGGCAGAAGGTGCAGGGTTCGGAGCCGTACACTCTGAAAGACTCTGCAGCATAACTCAGCGTGATTCAATGTAACCTTCCGGTAGGTTCGCACCCTGTTGAGTGGGCTCATCATAGGTGGTTTCATAAGAGAGAGGAACTGCTGCTGCCACTAAGTGCCAGGGTCAAATTGCACCCCACGTCAGGGGAGGGCACACAATATGTCTGCAACGACACCAAACGAAAAATCATCCAACGGCTTCTCAAAATGAGGCTCCGGCCAGGCAGCAACTCCTGATCCTCCGGTTTACTGAACGCAAAGGTAAGCTCCTGACCCCAGTATCATCTACCTGTTGGCTCGGGAATGGATCCAGATCGTCTAATACGAGACCCGAACCCGTAGCATCCGTGCAGAACGGGATCTGATGTCCTGAAGCATGCTGCATAACGTCCTGAGAGGCGCGGCCTACACATCCCTGGAGTATACCTCAAGGAATTGAAACTGGCGGCCAAGAATGAGGCAGTGCTCAGGAATCGCGCCCACCTCTGATAGTATGGAAAACATCGCCGACTTCGCGGAGTGAGCTGTACTAAAGGACACATCCGGCAATCCTGAACGTAAAGGATACCCCTGATCCGCTTAATTGACGTAGTCGACGTCCGTCTGTGAAATCACCATAGGCCAAGGGAGCAAACATCAAAGCGGGGTGGCTCCTTTCTTCCAATAGTCAAATAAGACACCAACCTCGCGCGCAAACTTCATAAAGAGCATGCCACGCTGCGTGTCTCCCAGTCCCATGGTAGACGCAACAGACGGCAAAGCCAATCCAAGCACATTCCCCCTTGGTCCTCATTTTGTGAGACGATGAGCAAGCTTCAAGGAACCATCCATACATTGGCCAGCCTGATAGATATCCGTGAAGAAGATGTCGAGGCTATGGAGATCTCCAAACCTAACACAAGAGTAAATGGCGAGGAAACACACCCCAACAAAGAGTCTGTCAAGCACACACTCCTCGCAATCCTCCGAGAAGGATTCCAGGAAAAGGATCTTGCAAACCTTGAGAGGTCGAGTCTGTTTGCGCCTCGGCCATTCACAATCAATCTTCTTTGGATTCCTTTGATCCACGGGTCAGTGAAAAACTGCAAGGTCGACAGCACTCCAAGGACATGCAATACGGAAAGCAGGCACTCCATCATCCCACTATAAATGCAATGACTTGCATCAGTATCCAACAAATGCTGCACGAACTAACGAATTGATCCCAGTGTTATAGGCAAAAATACTGGGTTGCCGGAATGCACTGACCATTTGACGTACCTCTGCTGCATGTAAATCCGCATTGCAAGGGAATGTGGCAGAGCTTGACCAACCGCCCTGAACCTGCTCAAGTCCTTGACCAAGCGGCCCACATGGGAAGCGTCAGGATTACTGGAGAGGGTGAGTCACCACCATTCATGCAAAAGCATCATCGGGTCACTTCGGGCAAGTTCTTTGTCCTGTTGAACCCACATCTAACAGCCTGTTGAAAAACTGGATTTGAAGAAGCCGGAGTGGATGTCGTTGACTACCTGGTCCTATTGCACGCAGCTGCATCAACTGGGTCTGAAACCAGTGCCAGCATGAATGTAGACGAAGGTAAAACCTTGTCCACCAACACGCATCTCAAGCCACCAGTTTCCCAGGCAAATGTAAAACTGACCGTAGGACCACGGCTGTCTTGTCCAGTGTTTCGTAGACCTGTATGTGAAATATATCCCCGCCGGGCTGCATAGGATGCTGGTACTTCGCACAATAAAAAGGAGAAACATTGGAGCCGCGCAAAATAAGACCCCCCTCGTCAGGCATCACGCAAGTGGCGGCTCTATCGCTCCAACAACTATCTATTGCACCTCTGCAGGAAGACACCGGTCACGTGAAAATGCCGCTGCAAGCGCCAGGGTGGCGTAGCCGAAGCATAATCAGTCTGCGCAAATCGTCAGTTGCACTTGTGCGAAAATTGCGACAGCATAACGCCCATAGCAGCGAAAATTTCCGGCCAAAACAAAACATGGGGAAACCCTCCCGCCCACCACTGAGCCAAATTTACATTCGGTTGCATGAAATACATTGCGCACATGCACAAGCACATACATCATGCCAACCACACGTGTTGTAACAAACCGGAGGTTCATCACGCGTAAGGCAAACCGCGTAAAGACAGAGCTCAGCGGACCCCAAAACCCCCCTCAAACATAGACAGGGGGGGGGGGGTTCTACGCACGCAAAGAAGGTTTTATCTTCTACGAGGAGCACAACCTTCCCCAAGCCCATGATTTGTCAAAGGAAATGATCTGTTTCCAATCGTTCATGAAGGTTGTGGTGTAACGCAACCCTTCTTGAAAGGCCTCCAGTGTGTTCGAGAGGTACTCAAAGTTGTCTGCGAAAGCGAATGCCTGAGTGTGCTCTTGTTGTAGACCCGACATCCACAAAGCAGCCAACGCACAAACCGCCATGGGATCCCCTTCCGGCACTCCATTGATTGACTCAATGTGGCATCCTTGATGGTAATATACCGCCGACACTGCATAAGGCCGCGGGCCCAATGCTTGGCCAGTACTTTCGGTACACCTTCTTTCCTGTCCAAGATTGCTGCCACCGTCCTACCAATCATGCCCCCGGGAATGTTTTTAGGCAGGGTTTTTGACCACGCCTTTAGCAAAGCACGTGTCAAGACCTTACTCCAAATTTGAAAGAGCATTGAGAGGACGGTAATAGGCGGATGGCGCAACTGCCATGGCCTCATCCATGGTTTTAACAAGCATGATGGTTTTCGCGTTCATGATCTGCTCAGGCCACCCGTTTTCCCTGTGGCCTTTCTTTAGAATTTCAAACAAATCCTCAAAAGCCTGGTCCGGCAGAGACATGAGTTCACGGCTTGAGAAACCGCATGGCCCTTTAGCACTATTCTTCTTTGTTCGTTTCAGCGTTTCTCGCCACACTGGCACACTGTATACATCAAGATCAAGCGCGGTCAGCTGCGGTACATGTGGACCATTTACCCACGTCAAGGTGTTTACCCAAAAATCCAGGTTTGTTTGCTCCTCAGTTTGGCCCCTATTCCACACTGGTTTCCACTGCTCTTCCAAAGCCTTGATTACCTGGTCAGGTGATGCATGCCACACTCGACGCTGCACTGAGAATCTAACAGGGGCACCCACAGGCAAATGAGTTGTCTGCCCTTTTGAGAGTGTCAGTGCCACTGCCACCTCGGTTTTGGTCGCCCATGCCGCAAGCCACCACCCAAGCTCTCGGAGGCGGGAGTTTGATTATGGATTTCAGCACCCTGATGCTGGTAATGTTCCGCTATCTGTTTGGTGTCAGGTTCAAGCTGCGACCAGTCTTTTGGGTATCTCATGATGGACTGCACTGTCTGGCATTGTGGGACACGCAACTTGAGCACGAATGGCAAATGAGCATTGATCAAAATTGTATCGTTAAAAGAAGTTCCCAGACATGTGTTCTTGGGTTTGTTCTGACGAGCCCGCTGGAGCATGTCAATGAACCCATGGGCTTCGTAATGAAATCTCATCCCTGTATCCTCAGGGGAGGAGTTGAAGTCCCCGCCACAATGACATGGGTACCTCCGGATTGAGCTCCCTGAAGAGTCTAATTTCAGCAGCACCCTGTTCATGTCATTGATTTGCTCAGATTTTCCTGCTTTGGCATAAATGCAAATCACAAGCACATCAAGGTGGGCTGGCGGTGAACACGGCAGCCTCCGGCAACAACGCAGCAGCCATCCAGCCCCTGGACGACCGAGTCACCGCAGAGCTGGCCTCAAAGCTGGACAGCAGCGCGCTGGCGCCGGCAATTGCGCCTCTGGCCACGGCAGCGGCCCTGGCCACCACGGACGGACAGGTGGCCGCGCACGGAAGCAGCATCGCCGCGCTCTCTCCAACAAGGCAGACCAGTCGGCCTTCGACGTGCTGGAGGGCGTGGTGGCCACGAAGAGCACCCTGGACGGCGTGGACCTGAAGCTGTCCAACTACAGCACCACGAACGGCTCCATCGCCTCGGCCAACAACGCCACGCTGGCCACGGTGGCGCGACGCAACATGGCCTCCTTGATGGTGCGGATGGTGCGCTCTGCGAAGTAGAACTCCCTCTTCAACTTGGAGCCGTCATCGGAGCACACGTTGGCCGGCACCCCCAGGGCTTGGAACACCTTCTTCATGCCCGCCGCGGTGGTGGTCGCAAGACGGTCCTTCAGCGGCTCCGCCAACTACGGCCTCAAGACGGTGGTGGACCAGCACTCCCTCGACATCGCTGCGAGGATCACGCCGCTGGAGGTCGACACCAAGGTGGCCAACGCTCTCCTGGGAGCCGTCCGCCGCAGCGCTGCCCTCCAAGCTCGCGAGCCGACGCCCATCTCGGGGCTGCAGGCCTCCAAGGCGGACGCCAGCGCGCTGACCGCGTACGCCCTGCTGTCGGCCGTCGACACTTCCTCGGAGGTGGACTCTAAGATAGCGGCGGCCCTCCTGGGCGCAGTCACCACGGCAGCCCTGGGCGCCGCCCTCCTCGGCAAGGCGGACGCCAGCGCACTGGCCGCCCTGCTCTCACAGTGGACGGGTTGGACACGCCGCTGGAGGTAGACACCAAGATAGCAAATGCCCTGCTGGGCTCGCCACCGAGGCCTTCGTCGCAGCGCAACGCTTGCAAGGAAGCTCTCTGAAATCCAGCGGAACTTGGGCAAGTGCCTTCATTAAACAATTTGCAGTTTGTGACTCTCGAACCGCTACTACACATGACAGCAGGACATCAACAGCGTGAGCACGCGTACCACCAGCACGTGCAACAATATCAGCAGCGCAAAGCCGTGCAAAAACGAGCTATTACGACCAGAGTCGTGTCTCTGCGTCCCTGGCGAACCCCCCCAAACCCTTGGGCAAACCAGTACTTAAAAAACGAACCCCCCGTACCTGTGAGCGAACCAGTACTTAAAAAAACAAAACCCTGCAGGCACGTTGGGCAGACCGTACTCGAAAAAAAAATCCGAAACCCCTTCAGACCTGTTGGGCAGACCAGTACTTGAAAAAAAACGAAACCGTTGGGCAGACCAGGACCAAGCCAAAACCCCCGAACCTTTGCTTGAAAAAAAATCCGAAACCCCTCCAGACCTGCTGGGCAAACCGCCCGACACCTATCCCCAGACCCGGGGCAGACCAGCACTAAGCCAAAAACGCCGCTCTTAGCCAAGCTTGCGGGCAAGCTCAGTTCCGGGCAGTCACGCGGAGCCTGCCTCCGCCAGCTTTGAGCTGGCACAAGACATTGAGGCTTTAAAAAAAAAACTTTTCATAGTTTTTTTTTGCACGGCTTTGCGCTGAAAAAATGCTATTAGTCAGTGCCTACATCATTGTAGGCACTGACTTTGGGCTGCAAAATGCTGTTAGTCTTGTCCGTATGGACATACGGACTCTCGTTTTGCACGGTTTTGCGCTGCAAAACACTTTTCTTCTAGGTCGTATATAAAATGCCCGTTGGTTTTCCGAGGTGAAAAAAAAGCTAGTCGCCTGCCCCGTCTCGTCAGTCTGGGCGCCGGCAGCTCCCGGCCCCCGTGCTGCGGACGGTCACGGAGTCCACGGCCCGCAGCTGCACGTCGCCGTACAGGGTTGAAGCCTCTCGCCGCGTTTGTCGGAGCTCGGAAAGCCCGTCCTCCACGCCTTCGTGCGCCGGTCCGAGCCGGAACTCGGTGGCCGGCTGCTTCTCCACACTCGGGTGCGTACACCGTCTTGTGCGGCGTTGTAGCGGCCGCCCGCTCAACCCCTCGTGCAGGTCTTCGCGTCTGAATGCCCGGTCAATTGCGGTCCTTGGGCGCTTCGTGCGGCGCACGGCTTCCTGGGCAGCTCTCCGTCCAGCGTAGCAAACTTGTTGCCGTCGGTCGTGACCACAAAGTTCTTGTTGTCCCCCCGTCAGCTCCTGCGGCGCGCTTGGTGGCCGGCCGGCCAACCGTCGGATTCTTGTTTTGCAAAGGCAGCCTCCCGGCCCCGGCGGCCGACTTGCCCAGCCGCGCGGCCGGGCGCAGGCAGGCGCAGGAGCAGCGGCACCTGGACAACGTGACGGAGGCCGTGCACCGCCAGGTTCCCCACGCGCAACGCGCGCGCCGAGCGCCGGGGCGCGGAACGGGCGGCGGACGAAGTTGCGCAACAGTAAAAGAAATAAAGACACTTCGGGCCACGGCTTCAACAGCGCCCGGCTCAAGCAGGCGGTGGGCTACCTTGAGCGGAAGAGCCGCTGCCCCTGGCCAGCCGGACCGAAGGCACGTCGTTCGTCACAAGCTAGACGATTTCGTACAGTCCCAGTGACGTGGAGCGCCATCTGGACGAGGCGGGGCAGCGCACCGCAGGAGGTGGAGCGCGGCGCAGCGCAAGAAGGGTGAGGTTGCCGTTGCCGCCGAGGGCGTGGGGGAGCCTTCGGGCGGGTGGCCGTCGGCCTTGCGTGGGCACGGGCTGGGTGCTGGAGAACACGCTCTTCCGGCTCTCTCTTTATGGATTTTTACCTGGAGCTGCAATTTGGCTCCAGGGTTGCATTTTAAGCGAGCCAACCTTGCAGGGCAAGAAAAAAACAAAAAAAAAGAAAACAAGGGGTCCCAAAAAAAGGGGTTCCAAAAGAAAAGGAAAAGGGTTTCCTTTGGCAAACGGGAGCTTGCCTTGAATGCAACCTGGAGCCAAATTGCGGCATATCTAGGGGTCATTATTTTGCAGCCGCACTCACGCAGCGTTTAGTAGTAAGGGAAGAAGGCCTATACTACCCTATTAATTTTCGGATTTGGGTCCCCAAACCGCAAAACAGCCAAATTCTTGAACCTGCTGAACGTTTTTCCGATGTCACCGGTCTTTGTCACCGCTCCGTTTTTGGTGCAAAAAGCGCTGAAAACGGCGAACTCCGAAACGTGCGTTTTTTCGTGTCCGGCGTCGAAAGTGGTGCCTGGGCCTCCAAATTCGCTCGTTTTCCTCCGAAAACCGGTTCCATGCGTTCGCCGTGCTCCGAAATCGTTGCTTGAGCCCAAGTGGCGTATGTTGTCAAGTTGAAACAACAGTGAGTAAACACACTGACCAGGACGACCTGGGAGGCAGAACTCGGACGTTCTGGATCTCAAAGTCGGTGCTCAGCGTGGCGCCTGACGGGTGCGCGCCGGCGCCACAGCGCAGTCGTCGCGTCCGCGAACTCGATTTCTATCACCAGGTTCAGCTGCGGCGGCCACGTCCGCGTAGCCGCCCTGGTGCACCGCGCAGGCGATGCGGGGGGCAGGCGGGGTTGGGCGTGGCTGGGGCTACAAGCTGAAGACGAGCAACACCAGCTGCGTCACGGCGCGGCACGACGTGCAGTACTTCCCCAGCTCGCTGAGCTCGTTCTCCCCCACAACCTCTCGGGTCTGCCGCATCCCGCTCACCAGCGGCACGTCCAGGCTCTGCATCAGCTCATCCTGGGCTCCGGCGGTGACCCCTATATCAATATAGACCCTGGAAGAATAGCATTTTTCAGCGCAAAACCGTGCAAATGCTATTAGTCTACGGTGTACATTCATGTACGGCCTTAGACTAATAGCGTTTTTGTTGCGCAAAACCGTGTAAAAAAAAAGCTATTACTCCAGGGTGTACATTTATGTACGGCCTGGAGTAATAGCTTTTCTCAGCGCAAAACCGTGCAAAACAAGCTATTACTCCGGTCCGTACACAGATGTACAGACTAGAGTAGTAGCATTTTGTGGCGCAAAACCGTGCAAAACCGTGCATTTTTTAAGCAGCCTCAATGTCTTGTGCCAGCTGGTCAAAGCTCGGCGGAGGCAAGCTCCGGCGTGACTGCCCGGAACTGGAGCTCGCCCGCGAGCTTGGCTGAGACTGGGGCAGGGCCACGGGGTTCAGGAGATCGGGCGCGGCGTGCGGTTGGACTGCGCCTGGACACGGAAGCGGCGGCTGCGGCTGGCCCGGACGGGGCAGCACGTTCAAACCCACGTACTCGGCTGCGTCCTCAGCCAACTGAGAGCGGCTGCGAGCCCCGCTGCTCCTGCGCCTATAAGGTCCGCTGCCGCCTGAGCGCCGTCGGCCGTGCTGCGCAGACGTTCCGTAATAGATGGCGGGCCCTGGCCGTTGCTTGCCAGGGCGCCGGCCTCGGGGTCTCCTGCCAGCGAAGCGGGTTCCGCCGTAGCCTTGGTACCGCGCAAGGCGCACGTAGTAGTAAGGAAAGAAGGCTTATAGGGACCTAATTCATTTGGCTTTTTTGGTCCCAAAACGCTCCAAAACTGCATAATTTCCAACCCGCTGAACTTGTCACCAACGAAGTCACCGCTTCGTCACCGCTCCGTTTTTGGAGCAAAAAGCGCTGAAAACGGCGAACTCCGAAAAGTGCGTTTTTCGTGTCCGGCGTCAAATGTGCTGCCTGTGCCTCCAAATTCGCTCGTTTTCCGCCGAAAACCGGCTCCAGTGTTCGCCGTGCTCCGAAATCCGTTTTCTACAAAAGCCTGCGAATTCCAGCCCGCTGAGCTTGTCACCGCCAATGTCACCGGTCTCTAACACGTCAGCCTGCCGAGGTACACCACCGTGTCTAACACGACAGCCTGCCGAGGTGCTCCCACATAACACGTTAGCCTGCCGAGGTTCTCCCACGTAACACGTCAGCCTGCTGAACTAGTCACCGCATGTCACCGGTCTCTAACACGTCAGCCCGCCGAGGTACCGGGGAGGAATCGAACCTCCGAAACGTCGCTCCGGAGACCAACGCCTAAGCCATCTCCCCATCGGCTTTTGTTACCGTCCCAAAACGGCGCTTTTTGGCCCAAAAACGGTCTCACCGCGATGTCACCGCTTCACCGCTCTTTGGGGCCGAAAAGTGCGCAAAAGGCTTGGAAAAGCAAAACCAGCTCCGCGGCTTTGGTCTGACCTCGCTCCATACCGAAGTCGGATTGGGGCCTGGTGCGGGCCTGGCGCGGGCCTGGTGCGGGCCTGGTGCGGGCCTGGCAATCCTGTGTTGGGCACAGGATTGCAGCTTCAATCCTGTTGTGGGCGCAGGATTATCCTGTCGCCACAGCAGGATTGCCCTGATGCAGCACCAGCAGCTCTGGCTTGGAGCTGTTCTTGCCCGAGCACAGCCTTGTGATGGAGCCGGCCCTGCTGTAGAGCTCCCAGGCTTCAGGCACGTCGTTTATGCTTACGAGGAAGGGCAGGCCGCTTGCAAAGAGCGCGTCTCGGAGCTCCGAGTGGAAGGCCAGGTCGTGCCCCCGCCTCCTCGTGCCATAGTAGTTCATGCTGCGGCCTGGGAAGATGTAGGGAGGATCGGCATATATGGCCTGTTGGGGCGCCTGGCGGGGCAGAGCGCGCAGATAGCCCAGTGCGTCCTGGCATTGCACGGTCACGTTGCGCGGTGGCCGCTGCATACACCGCACGCTGCTCAGCCCCAGCGGCCGCTGCTGTGTGAAGGAGCCCCACTTTCCCGAGAAGCTGTTGCGCAGCAGGACGTACGAGCAGGCGGCCCGGCGCCCGGCGCGGCCTCTCTGAGTGCCCGGCAGGAGGCGACTGAAGTAGAAGCGCCTGTCTATCTTGCGCCCCGCCAGGCGCAGCAAGGAGCGCAGGAAGACCGGGTCTTGCTTCAAGAAACAGCGGTGCAGGTTTGCGACGGGCTCAAAGGCGTCGACACCACGCACCTCCAGGGCCGGACGCCGGGCGGCGAGGTAGTACTCCAGCTTTCCAGAACCGAAGAAGGGAGAGTGAAGCACAGCGACGTCCCCCAGCAGCCGGTCCACGTGAGGAGCTAGCCAGGATTTGCTTCCCATGTACTTCAGCCGCATCAGCCTTTTAGTCTCTGGGGACTATCATGCGCAGCGGGACACGGCGCGCACGGGCTCGGACCAGTGCTCCGCCACGCAGGGCAGCGCGTTGTTCTCCGCGGCCCGGTCGTAGAAGAGAAAGAGGCGGGTGAAAGGCGCCTCCGGCTCGCGCGCCAACAGCTCGCCCAGCAGGCGGATCAGTTGAGCGTGGCGCTCCTTCTTGGTGGTCCGCCGCGTCACGCCGGCGATCTTGAAGGCGTCAGGGTTGTAGCGCAGCACCAGCAGCTTGTGCCCGCTGCCAAGCGCCACGCTGGCGGCCATGTCAAAGTCCCTGCGCGCGTCGCAGCTGGGGTCGTAAGCCTTATGCTGCTCCTCGTCAACCTCCAGCAGGACGTACCCCCAAAAATCGGCAGAGCAAAGTCCGCGAAGGCGTGCGCCGTCTCCGACTCCAACCCGCAGCCGCGGAAGGGCAGGTGGCGCTGGTACTCAAAGGCGATCTGCGCGTCGCGGAGCGCTTGGTGCACCTCAAGCTCCTTACTCTTGGTCACTGCGCGCGGGTTGTCGCCGTGCTTGCTGCGCATATGCCCGAGGAGCGACTGAGCGCTGCTGAAACGGTGGCCTTGCCGCGGGCAGACTTCGAGGAAGTTGTTGCACTCTGCGCAGCGGTCGCGTAAGCGCTGGTGTCTACAAACGGAACCACCGCCGCAGTCGCTGCAGTGGTTGCGCCGCCTTCCGTGCGAGCAGTAGGACGCACCGCCGCAGTCCCGGCAGTAGCTCCGCAGACGCGAGTGCTCGCAGTACGACGCGCCTCCACAGTCCCGGCAGTGGGTGCGCACCCTTCCATGCGAGCACACGCCTGCGCCGCAGCAGTCCGCGCAGTGGCTGCGCTGACGACCCTGGGGGCATTTCTTGTCAGACCTGGCAGGCGCTCCACAGTCACGGCACCGGTGCTGCCGCCGCCCGTGCGGGCACTTCTTCTCAGGCCGGCGCACAGGTGTCATCGCTGAACACTCTTAGTGTTTTCTTACACGTCCCGGCGAGCGTTGACGCAAATGAACGCGCCAGAATAGAGGCAGCTGTGTAGCTGTGAGTTGTTTAACACCCACAGGCGCCAGCCCGCCCGCCGCGGCAGAGACCACCGGAGGCTAGCGGGATGAACGCACCGCTGGCAAATTTGACAAGTAAACAAAGGAAATGGGTAAGATAAGGCTGTTTCCTACGACAGAGTATACCAGCAAACAGCCCTCGGACCCCGTGGTGCCCCAGGTACCATGTACAGGTATCTTCCTCGGCCCCAGCAAGTCCGGCAAAACCGTGGCGCTGATCAGCATGATTCTGGAGCAATACCGCGGTGTCTTCGACAAAATCTATATCTTCAGTCCGTCCATCAATATCGACGACAGCTGGATCCCCGTCAAGAAGTACATAGAGGAGGACCTGGGGGTGAATACCGAACGGGAGAGGGCCTTCTACGACGAGTGGGACGAGGCGGCGCTGCGGGACATCATCCAGAGGCAGCGCAAGATCACCGAGACATCCAAGAAGTTGGAGATGAAGAAGCTGTATCAGGTGCTGATAATCTGCGACGACTTTGCAGATAGCCCGCAGCTCCACAAACCTCACGGCGCCCTGGATACGCTCTTCATCCGCGGTCGGCACCTTCAAATCAGCACCTGGGTGAGCTCCCAGAAGCTGAGGCTCATCAGCGCAGCCGTGCGGGTGAACATGCAATTTCTCTGCTGCTGGAGGCTGCGCAACCAGCACGAGTTGGAGGCCGTCATCGAAGAGCTCAGCGCCCTGCTGCCGAAGGACAAGCTGCACAGGATCTACGAGCACGCGACCCGAGAACCCTACAGCTTCCTCTTCGTCTACTATCTGAAGCCAAAGAGCCAAATGTTCTACTTACGCTTTGAAGAGCGTTTCGCACTGGAAAAAGAAGCCGATGGGAGCAGCGCTCAGCTTCCTGGCCCTGAGAACATCTCCTGCTGCACCTCCGTCGCAGCAGTCCAGCCACCCATCATCCGTCGAACTGGTGGCCTCCTATGGAAAAGGATGACCACTATCTACGTGGACAGCCGCAAGAGGGTAGCCGGCTCGGACAGCGACTTCGAGGTAGACCTGGGAGAGTCCCTGCACTTGCAGAGCGACGCCAGGCTGGCCGTCTACAAGATTAGAATCGCCGACAGCTTCCTCTCGACAGACCGGGGCCGCTACTTGTACTGGGTGGACGCCGCGCTCGGCACGCTGAATTGGGCGCTCCTTCCGGAAGGCGCCTACACGGGCTCCCGGCTGGCCGCCTGGATCAGCTCCAACTTCGCTACTGCCACGTATAGCGAGACCACGAACAGCCTGAGCGTAGCCTACGACGGCAACCGGCTCATTCTGAACGATCTGGAGTTGCAGCAGCAGTTCCCTAACGTTGTGGACTACCCCACCTCGCCGGCCGCCTCGCCATCCAAGCCCTTCAGCATCGACCACATGCTCGGCCCGAGCTTCGTCTCCGGCGGGCAGCAGGTCTTTGAATTCGTGAGGATGATGGCATACAACGAGGTCTACCTGCGCTGCCCCAGCTGGCCAACGCCAGCCGCGTGCTGGGCAATCTGGGGGACGACATCCTGTCCAAGATAACGCTGAAGAGCGGCGTGGGCACCATCGTGGAGACCGGCTCCGATGACGGGCACTTCATGGCCGTTAGGGGCCCCATCACCCTGAGACACCTGCGCTTCCGGCTGACAGACCTGGAAGGGCAAGTCGTCCGACTGAGGGGCTCGTCCTTGTCCTTCGTGCTGTTTTTCCCCGAAGGTCTTTTAAAAAAATATTTTCTATTAAAAAAACCGATGAAGCAAGCGCAACCGGCGCCAAGGCCTAGAGGCAGGCCCCCGGGCAGCAAGAACAAGCCCAAGCCGCCCGAGCTGCCCCTGCCGAAGAGCAAAAAAATGATCACTGACCTGCCCACAGAGCCAGCGCACGAGATAGACTTTTTTCTTTTTTTTTGCAACGGCTCTTTTCGACAAAGCTCCGCGCAGCACTATGGCCACGGTATCCTGACCAAAGCGCAAAGTCGATCCGCCTTCCCAGCGGAGAGACACCAAAAGGAGGGGGGGAAAAACCCCCATCCCACCCCAACCTCCACACGAAAAAGCTCAACACGGCGGGCCAGCGGCTCAAAGGAAAGGAGCACGCGGCAAAGTGCCGGCTAGACTCATGCACTTCTTGCGTTTCTTAAACTGCCACTTCCTCTGCGGCGTCGGAAGGTCAGGTTCATCAAATGTAACTTCAGTGTACTGAAAAGGTCCACTCGGCATCTCCAGAGGCTTACCGGCAAGGTCACCATCAAGTTTAGAGCAGTAGTTGATGACCCAGCTGACAGTCTCAGCAGCACGATCAATCTCGGGACGAGATACAAAGGTGCCACATTGTCTCAAGGGGTAGAAAATCTTCCTCTCCTTGAGGAGAGACTGTTTGGTGTCGGGCAGACTCCAGTTCGTAGTAACATCGTTCAACTGCTGCATGATCGTGGCAAGGGTCGTATATTGTTGCGACGCAGCTTTTGCAGAGCAGGGCAACATCTGAGTCTCCGCCGAATCATAATCCCTGAACGATGTCAGCGTTGCCTTTCGATTGAAATGAAACACAACTGGGAGGCGCATGCCAGAAAACAGGTAAAAGTTGGCGAGAAGCTCAAGGTAGGTGATCCCCACATCATCCCGTTGTGTGTTCCCCTGTTGTGGCCAACGAATCGTGTGCATCCAATGCCATACCGCCCGTGCGATTTTCTGCCCCGCCGGGATCGCTCGGAAGAGATCATCCTCCGGTGTATAAAAAGGGATGAAGAGAGATTCAACAACCTTCCAGTCGCCAAGCATCTTCTGCATCTGTTTGAAACGACTCACAGCAGCCTGGGAAGAACCTGAAACAGGGTCGGCGGCCCTTTCAACCAAGGCCTCCTCCGGAGTGACCCTCCTCCAGCTGACTGACCATTTGTCAAGCTCGACGAAATACGCAAAAACCTTAGTGAGTCTGGCTATCCAGCTCCCGAATTCTTGCCGCACCTCTTGTACCGCAACGTGCATCTGGGGCGAGTCATTGACCAGGGCGGCCCCCGCAAGCTTGTCAGCCGTAGCATTCCCAATGATGCGCCACGCATCAACCGGGCATGAGGCTTCACTAAGTTCGCGGTGAGCTTTAACCCACGTCCAAGTGACCCGGCCAGCCGGCCAGTTCGAAAACAAATGCAAAAGGAGGTCGAAATTGTGGGCTCTCTTGCCCTGCAGACATTCTGATTGTACCGCATTCCACACAATATCAAGACAGGTACAGACGTACCGTGAATCGGTGTGGATGCGGATATGGCCTTTGTAATCAAGATCCTGAACAGAATTAAAAATGGCAACAATGCAAGACAACGCTCCTCTGTCTATCGTCTGATGCCCATGCACAAAGCCGCACCCCGAGCAACGAAAACGCTCGTAAAAAGGAACATCAGGGCAGTCCAGATTGAACTGCCGACCAATCTCTTCATCAGTAACATCAATGGCTTGCACAACGGCCCAAGAAGCTCTACGGCAAAGCGGGATAGTGGGATCAGTACAAGATCCATCCGTGAAAAAGACAAGTTCCTCACGCGCCGGGACACCAGTATGAATAGTGCGCCTACCCTGTCGGTCTCCCAACATCTTCTGAAGGACATACCCGCCAGCAGAAACAGGGGGCATAGGGAAAATTCTGAAAGCCTCATTGTCTTCAAGGAAACGTACCGCTTCTCCGTGCCCCCTTCTGACATGTTCAGCTTCGGGGCACTCACACAGAGCATGACGCACTGTGGCAGTGCCGCCGCACTTCTCACATATCTCCACACCTTCAATCGGCTCGCGAAAAAGGGCACGTGCTGCACCACTCAAAAAAGCGTTGGTAATCCGTGTGGCAAGAAAAGCGAAATCCTTATCCTCGAATTTGTCCAGAACCTTGAGAGTAATGTCCCGGTCCCAAGGCAAAGAGGGGATGCCTCTACGATGCTTAGATTTTGCCAAACCTGCACCAACCACCACTGGACCAAAGTCCTCTTGATCTCCTTGCGTGAGCAGGCGATCTTAGGTAACCAAGGAGGCCCATGCAAAGTCCCCTGCGTGTCCAACTCCCATCCAAGTTGATGAAGGTACATGCTGCACGCACTGACAGGGCCATAACTCCTTGTGTAAGGCCGATCATTGAGGAGCCGCAAAAAGAAACGGACTTTCTCCGGCAAGAAATCATAAACCGCCCGAATGAGGCACAGGAGATTAACCATGACGTAGAGCAGGGGGTCCTGAAGCTCTTTCGAGAGATAGTGGCATGCAACCCAAGTCGAGGCCTGTTTCCATGGACCCACCACAGCATTGACACCAGCCCGCCTGAGTTCCTTCATTTTGCTGATCGAAACATACTGGGTCTCTGCGCTATAAAGAGCAAGGGGCCAAATGCACCTCTGGACCATGGCAGCTCGCGAGCGAACAGTGTCAGCTGCAGCCCGGATCCGCTTGCTTCGTTCGACACCTTTAGAGATACGTTTATGCAGTGCTGCAGGAGCAGGTTTCTTCCCATAAATGCGCATCACACCCAACTCAGACGCCGATTGAACAAGTGGAACTTCAGCAGCATAGTGATCCTGCAAAGTTTCCGAGCTGATCCAAAAGTCCTTCATCCTCTGGGTTGTTCCCCAACACCAAGATTTGTTCCAATCAATGGTCAGCGAAAAAGCCTCGGCAAAGATCACCGTGGAATCCAAAGCATTGGCAAGAGGTGCCGAATGGTCACTGTGATAAGCCCAATTATCCACATAAACGAAGGCAGCAACATGTACCGCCTCCATGCACTTGACAAACAAGTAACTCAGGCAGGTCATTGCAGCGACACTCATCGCATCTCCTTCGGGGATCCCGGTCCCCGAAGAAATGTACGGCCCCAGAGTACCTTTGAAAGCCAGGCTTCTCCTCATCCCACCAAGCGAGTCAATCCAAAAATCAACATCTCTCGCACTGATCCCCATCTTCTTCATCAGTGCGGCAAGGGGCGCACGAGGAATAGTATTGAAAGCCCGGGCCAAATCAAGCGAGAAGCCGCCCATGTCGGTCCCCTCGATGAGAGAGAGCTCAACATCAAACTGTTGCAACCACGTAAAAACCTTAATATCCCTGCCAGGTACACCACCGCATACCGAAGCGGGAATCTTCGATGCCCACGCAGACATAGTGAAAAAGGCAGCAAACTTGGAGTGAATACGGATCAAACATCCGAGCACTGTAATCGGCCTGAAATCACCGATGTCAAGCGATTCAAATTTCTTCGGAATTAAAATAGTACGCGCGTCCATCATGCGAGTGGGAAAATGACCAAACTGTCTGACACCATCAAAAAGTTGCATGAGATCCCCAAGTGCAGTGTCGGGCAACTTTTTGAGTTCTTCGTACCTCCACCCGTCCGTACCAGCAGAAGAACCGTTCTTCGCAAGTTCCAGAATATGCCGCCAGGAAGCCATGGAACCCCAAGGAATATCAACATCGTCAAGGAAGACGTCCATCCCGTTGACAATCTCAAGCGCCTCGTCCCACCTATGCGGATGAGAGTCACCCTCCCGAAGCCAGTAAGGCGTCCAATAGTTCTCGAAAAGCATATGCAATTCGTCAGCAGATGTAGCCGATCTGACTTGGCTTAGAGTTCCACTGGCAGGCAACTTGTGTTCCGAAGATATCTCGATTCTCAAGCCACATACCTGAAGGATACGAATCTCACAACCACCATATAGCGCAGGTCGCCCAGCCCAGAAGGCCCTTGTATCGCTGCAGAGAAGCCAGGGTTGGCCCTTATTGCATCTAAGGAGAGTAGCACTAGCACTTTGGACGTCCTGGGCCCAGTTAAGGGGAGGCGGGCACTCACCCTTAACCACACCGCACTGTGTCTTCAAATGACCTGCCTTCGCATCCCGTTTTAGCCTCTTCGCTTTAGCATCTCGTCGAGCTGAAATTTCCCGCTTGCGGAAAGCATCAGAATCGAATCTGTTGTATTGCAAGAGATCGTGCAAAGTGTCAAGGTCAGGTAATTCGCATGGGACAGCGACACAGTCGGTATCTTTGAGAATCCAGTTAATCCAACTTGCTCCATACCCTTTGGCAGTCTTGATGGCATACCATTCCTGAAGCCATTGTGCATGAAGTTCATCCGGCACACGATCCCTCTTCAACGCAGCTTGCATGGAACGGAACAGACCAAGTAGCCGACGGGTCTGACGGACTCTTTGTGCAGAGCGAAGGCTGGTAGTCTCACAGGGGGGGTTGTAGCCCCCCTTCCAGTCAGTTTTCCCCGCCAGAAGCCGACATTGCTGCTTTGTATCTTCCCAAGAGCATCTTCCTCGTTCACTAGGATGCAAACCACCCTGCTCCAGGGGACCATCACATTGAAGAGCCCGATTGACAGCAGCTTCGACTCGAGTGGACCATTGCCGGAACGAATCCAGGATGTCTTGTTCCGTCGTGTGAGGGTTAACCGGCAAAGGCCTTCCTGAAACCTGGAGGTAGGACTGTTCAAGGGTACCCTGATCCAGTTCTTTGTGAGCCCATGAGCACGGCACTTTCCATCGTTTCCAGGTGTTGACAGCTTGAGTGATGTCAAAAGTGACAAAAAGCGGTGAATGAACATCAATCTTGGACAAAGGATCCACCTGCACATCCTTAATAAAGGGAATCAGCATCGGGTGGACCAGCATAGAATCATTATAGGTAACATCCTTGCAGGTCGGGGGGGGCTTTTTACTCAAAGTCTTACCACACCAGTCGAAAATTTCGATAAAGCCCAAGTGCAGAAAAGGACACACAGTGGCAATACCTTGCGGTGGTTCGTTGAAATCCCCCACCACCAAGCTCGGCAAAGGAGAAGAAGAAATAATATCAAACGCCTGTCGGAGGATCTCCTGATTAGCAGAGGATCCTTTGGAGGAAGGTACCCCGTAAATGGTGACAAGAATCACATCGAACTGCCCAAGCCTGATAATGCCAGCACTCAACCGCCCTGTGGAATAAGAGGACAGGTTCTCATTGATAGAGTAGGGTCGAGCGGGTAATTTGGAGAATACCGCACACCCAGCGTTAATGCCACGGTAATCAGATGAACAGTGAGCGTGAATAGCCTTAGTCTCCACCGGATGTCCAAAGATAGCACTCACTCCAGCCTTCCTGCACTGTCCCTGGATAACTCTAATAGAATGCGGAGTAGCACATGTTTCCGAAAGGCAAACAACATGGGCAGGCAGGTTGAAAACATGATCCATCTTGTTTAAAATGGACCCCACGTTGGTGACACAAATCCGCAAGTTCCCATCAGCACACCCAGGCCCCGGGTTTTTTGCCTCTCCGATGCGAAGTGCGTTAAAAGGGTTCCATACCGCCTGACGGCCGAACACCAAGCGCCGACCAGTTGACATGTTCGTCCAAGGTCGCCCCATGGGGCCTAAAGCCGTCAGGCAAATCAGAAAAGTGAATGTCTGCTGGAGCTCCACAATCCAGAAAAAAGCCCATCTGCAAATGTTGAGAAACTCGCCGAAGACAGAAAAGGGGGCACACTGTGAAGCAACTTGCAAATACCCATCCATCCCCTTTGTGAAGACCTTGAACACACAGTTCAAGAACCCGCAGCCGCCGCAGAAACTCCTGTAAACGTACATACGGTGAGAATCTGTGCTCCATCCGCATGTAAAGACCCCAATGCAAAAATCTGCAACGACCAAACCCCAAAAGACTGCCCATCAGTCTTCCATCCTCTCCGACTCAGCCTCACGTGCCAACCTCTTCGCAGGTCTCCCTCCTCCAATACCCTGAAGAAGGCTCTTCATCTCTTCGAAGCGATGATCGAATCTGGTCTCCTGTTTGGAGAGAGCATCTTGAACACTCTGAGAAAAGACTCCAGCGATGCTCTTCACCTCGTGAGTGATCCGGTGTTGGAACCCGGTTATCTCCGCCGTGACCTCCTTCCTGAAAGAGGCTGACTCGACAGAGGCCTTGCTCTGATTGTCCTGCAACTCTTTGAGCGCGGCCTGAATGTCATTGATCTGACGGTCGTGTTTGTCAATCTTCCCCTGGTCCTGCGGCGGGGCAGCCGAAAAAGAAGGTCCAGCGCTTCGCTTGGCAGCGGCCCATGGGTCATGTGCGACGAGAGGGTCGATGCCAGCCTGCTCCGGGGCAGACCACCTTCCTGCGGCGACAGTGGAAGGATCCCTGCGGGTCTTCGACCGAATCTCCTTCACCAGAACGAAACCATCATTAAGCGGCAAAAAGGTAGAGGAAGGTCCCTCCTCAGCAGAAATAATGCCACCGAGGATCTTGATCGGGGCAGCTTTCCATGCAACTTTCCCAAGCCATTCACGCACGTCTGCCAGAGTCATCGCAGGGGGAAAAGGCTGCGCCCTGAAGATCTTGTCCCCGCCTTTAAGGTCAGGTTTCTCCTCCCCGGGCTTGATCTCAGAGAAAACCACATCAAAATCAGAGGTAAGAACCCGAATACCGAAGCCCTTCTTCCACGATCGCACCAAACCAAGCTGCTCCTGTCTCTTCAGCGCCGTCTGAGCAACCAACTGTCTGTCATCTCCGATCCAGATAACACTGCAAATCTCATCAGGCTTCTCATTCCCGGTCCGAAGAGGGTTGACAAAAACTGAATTGTGACCACTCTGGCGATAAAGAGAAGCCACGTTCCGTTTGTACACCCTTGCAATAAAGGAAACATGTGTGGCATTCTCCTTCGCAATGCTTTTGCGGTCATGCAACCATTGCCTGGACCAGGGCGGTGAGATAAACATGGCCGAGCCCTCACTGAAGCGCAAGGCAACCTCCCTAACCGGGGCCGATGTGATCTTATTCCAAACATCAGCCAGAAAGTCCTCCAAGTACATGTGGAAAGCAATCACACAGTGGGGTGAGGTGGCAATTGTAGCCTTGTTGTCCAATGCCTTCGATTTCACACTCCCCAGCTGATGGACACACACCCGCAGAATGACCGGCTCCCCCTGCAGGTTGAAGGCCGGAAGGTGGATGACATCACAGTTGGGTCCAGAACAACCCCCGAGCACAACCATGACCAGTTCATGCTTGACCAAGTTGACCGTGGTAAGCCAACCCTGTGCCTGATCACAGTCCAAAAGCACAACTCCTGGCGAGGCACACGCGCTGATCTCACTCAAGACTTCAAGCCTGGATCCGTCCTGCGCCAAGAACCTGCCAGGATCAAGCCGAAAGCTGTCAGCCCGCACCTGCACCGGCGCCTTCACCTGCTGATTGACAACCGAGACGCCCTTCGGCACTGGTACAGACGCCGCACTGGAAATGCCATGAAGAATCTTCAGCTGCTTTTGAAGATCATTCTCATTGACAAAGCGAGCAATGCGTCCAGGGCCCGTCTCTGCGCTGCATTTCCGAATAAAATTGGAAGCATCCATCTGTCCCGCACCCATCGAACGCAGCTTGCTCAGCTTGTTGCAGAACCAAGTCGGTGCTCTCCAAATCAAAGGATTTGGCACCTCCAAGGTGACGATGCGTGAAGACGATCTCAGAGTTCCTCGAGATCCCAGCAAGTCTAACATTGGCCGAGAGCTCATGCAACCATCCCTGGCAGGAGGCCTTGATATACTCTAGCTCAAGAAAACCAGCTTGCACCGCAACTGCACCAAACGTGGTCTCCACTTCAATAGGGACAGCAATCAGCCCCCCATGGAAAGTCCGTGCCAAGACCTGGTCGCATACTGCACTCTCCTCAATGTCCTCCAACTCGGGCAGATCAGAGCCCTCATCGCTCCTCGCAGCAGATTCCGAACCAAAGGGCGGATCCTCAGGCGGCACGTCGAAAAAATCAACATCAGAATACCCCCCATCGGAGCCAACAGGGGAGGGGTCCTCGGCAGGGTTGTGCTCCGCCTGAATCCCACCGTCCGCAAGTCCATCCTCCGACTGTTCCGCCCAGACATCTCCACCATCAACCACTGGCAATACCCTGGGCTGACCAAACTGCAGCGGTGGAGCCTGAAAGACGAACTCCGTAAATCCAGTCCAAAGGAAAGGAAAGCCCTCCCGAATGTCCGTAACAGTCCACGAGTCTTCATGCTGGAAAGATTCATGTCGCCTTCCAACAGGCACCACAATCGACGTCCGCCTCGGCTGGACAAAATCCAGCACGAAACCTGGAGGGAGCAGCACTGACCCAGGATGAAATAGAGCAGTTCTCGGCTCGATGTTCACTCGGACCAAATGCAATAGATTGGCATCATGATCAAAGTGTCTGACATTCCAATGATCAACCACCGTACCTTCTCCAATGGAGCCGCCTCTTGTTCGAAAGGAAAAAAGGACCTCCTCGCCGTCCGTGCAAATATCACATGCCCGCCTGCACAACTCTTGCGGTAGACCACGGCAGAGCGCCTTGATCAAGGAGACATCCTGGTGTCCAACCAATCTGGCAATGTCAGCAAACGAAAAATCCGCCCCAACACGTACCAGCTGCAAGAACCCAGCAGGGTCCCTCACGAAGACGTTGATGCCCTCCCCCGAAACTCCGACCGCACCAGGATCAGGACCAACCAGGTGCGTGAAGACACGACCGGCACCATCCGCCACGTCCCCAATCCTAGATGACATGCTGGGCAGATCGGTCCTTGAGCCCCAAAGGACCTCGGCAACGCTGTGAATGGTGCCAACCAAAATTCCAGAGGGCACGGAGAGCTGACTCACCTGAACACCATCGGCAATGACATGAATGCATGTGTGGCCCAGATCATCTCCAAACTGACCAGAAAAAGAACCTTTCTCAACCAGGCTCATCCCGTCGGTCAAAACGGCAAGTGCGGACGCATCCTGAGTTGCCAGTCTGCGGGGTGCTCATACCGCAAGGGCTGTGGCCATCACCCCCGCCCAGAAGGTTCTCAATTGTAGCGCCCAGGCTTTCATCAGAGGCCACCCCACCACTCAGGCAAGGGAGGGAGGGGCCCCCCAAGGTTTGACTGAATGCCGCGAGCTCTGTTGCTGAGCCAGACACACCAGGCCGGGCTCCAAGCCCATCCGAAGAAGCAGCACCGGCAGAGGAGGAATCCCTGACATTGATAAATCGGACCAAACCTTCGCTGCACTCACACTCACATCCAGTACGCAAAGAACCTTGCAGAAGCAAATGCACCGCAGAGGCAGACAAGGGAAACTCCTCAACAGGGAAAGGATAATGGAAGCAGAGTGCGATCCTTGCCAGGGCCTGGGCTGCATGTGTCGGTGTAAAGCAATTGCCAATCATCTGAAAAGCCTCGGTAAGGTCCTGGCTAAGAACCAGACCTGATGGGAAACCCATCGCCACGGCCAGGTCACAGGGGGACAGCAACCGCAAAAAAGGGCCAGACCGAACCACTTGGAGAAAGAGCCCTTTCCTCACAAGGTAATCTCTTTGGAAGGAGATGTTCTTGCCATATGACGCCATGATAGGTGCAAGTGCAGAATTCCGGCTGACACACCTGGCGGCAAGCACATCCTGCAAACCAAGGATGGGATTCCTCATCCAGACGGGGAGCAGGCCTGCATCAAGGACAATGTCAACCTGTTCCTTACTCAAGGCCAGCTCCTGCCCAATGAAATGACTGCACGACATGTCCAAGACTGACCAGGCATGAACAGTTCTCTCACGGTCGCATGTGAGCCTCCGAGGGATAGTCTCCTTCACGAACTCAGACACCGGGTTGTCCATCCAACCAAAGATGACAACAGATCTGTCTCTGCTGATTGGCAGAATAGGGCCCCCTTCAGAGATCCCAGCAATCATCTGGTAACCGCACAAATCAAAGAGCTTCTCAATCCACCTCCAATGCACATGCTTCAAGAGTCCCAGGACGTTCTCCAAGACGATGAAAGGGGGCATGTACAAAGTGACCACACCCAGAAACGAGATCACATGGAGACCAAATTTGTGGCCAAAACCAAGCGCATGACTTCCCCGAGACCACGGCTGGCACGAAGGACTTCCAACAACGAGGAGGATATTGCACCTGGAAACAAGGTCCCTGCACACAAGGCTGTTAACATCCACATTCAAAACCACAGTGCCATCTGTTGGCCAATGAAATGTGCTTTCCCGAAGATCGTCCTCCCCGATCACAACCCCGTTGACATTGGCAGCACAAACCCTGGCTGTAACCGGGTCCCATTCCACAGCAAAACGGATAGGGGGCAGGAAGCCACCACCACACTGCCGCACCAGCTGATCGCCGAAGGACCAGCCACCAATTCCCGCAAAAAGGTCCACAGCGAAACCAGGCTTAGACCTGTCTCCATGCATCGTGACACCACCACCGACTGCCACCTTAAGCTCCAGACAACCGCAAAAGTTGAGGACACGTGCGTTCCAAGCAGTAATTCGATCTCCAGAGGTGTACCGGTGGTCAAAGGAGCAATCCAAGGCCAGTATACATCGTCGAATACGGAGCAATCCTGCAGGGCAAAATTTCACAATGAAAGCATCATACCTAAACGTACCATCCACAGTTCTAGGCAGGACATGGTTGATCTCCAGCGCAACCTTGACGAAGGAGGACCCAGGATCGCCCTCAGCATACCACAGAATGGCGTCAAGAGCGGCCGACCTCAATCTGGCACCAAACCTATCATCTGCAAAAGGAAATCCATCAAGCCCCACATAGGGCGGAAGACATTCATCGGAAAAGACCATGGCTGATCAGCTACCACACCGGCAAACAGATGTTGCCACGCGAAGGCTTGAGCCAAAATGGCTTGAGCCAAAACCCCTTCCGGCCCAAGAGGGTGAGATTTCCCACAAAGCCCAAGACGGCGCCCAAGGCAGCACCCAAGGCAGCACCCGTGGCCAAGGCAGCACCCAAGGCAGCACCCAAGGCTGCGCCCAAGGCAGCGCCCAAGGCAGCGGCAGCGTCCAAGGCAGCACCCAAGGCTGCGCCCAAGGCTGCGCCCAAGGCTGCGCCCAAGGCAGTTGCCGCGCCAGCTCCCAAGCCCAAGGCAGCGCCCAAGGCAGAGCCACAGTTAGAGCCCGAGGCACCGCTAGAGCCCGAGGTACAGCCCGAGCCCGAGGTACACAGAGAGGTACGGCCCGACATACACAGCGAGGTACGGCCCGAGCCTGTAGAAGCGCCTCGGCCGAGCGAGCGCGCCATGCGCATGCTGGAGAGGCAGTCGGCTTACGACCGGTTGACGGCGGGCGCTAGCGTACTAGTGTAAAAGCATGATGTCCCTAGAACCCCGCAATGAGCCTCAGATGCTCCGGTGGTTTCGCAAGATGTATCCCAGTTACGACCTGCAGCCGCTGCTGCTGAAGCGCCAGCAAGAGCTGGAGGAGGCGCGGGCCTTCAACGCCTGGCTTGGGGAGCGCTGGCTGGCCCAGGAGGGGCAGCGGCACCTGGACGACGTGAGCCGGCTGACAGAGGCCGTGCACCGCCAGGTCCCTCAGCTGCGCTACGCGCGCGCCGAGCGCAGGGGCGTTGAACGCGCAGCGGGCGAAGTTGCCGCGCAGTAACCCTTAAAGAGATGAAGACGCTTCGGGCCCACGGCTTCAGCCAGCGCCCGCGCTTCGAGCAGGTTGTGGGCTACCTGGAGCGGAATGAGCCGCTGCCCCTGGACCAGCCGGACCGCAAGGCCACCACGTTCATCACGAGCCACTTCTACTTGGGCGATTTCGTACAGTCCAGCCAGGACCCCAACCCGCAGCCTCTGCAGCATACTCCTTTGAGGGCGATTCCAGAGGAAGGCTTCCGCACTCCAGCTGAGGCCACGGACGAGGACTTGGCCCGGGCGCAGGAGCAGCAGGACTCGCGGCGGTGCAGGCCTTCCGCTCCCAGCTCCCCCAGGACGCTGCCGAGTACGTGCGCCTGAACGTGTTGCCCCGCCCAGGGCCGCAGCCGCAGCCGCCGCCGCAGATCATAGGCCGACCCGACGACGTAGAGCGCCTCCTGGACGAGGCGGGGCAGCGCGCGCAGGAGGTGGAGCGCGGCGCAGCACAGGCCATAGAGGAGACAGCAGCAGTGGCTGCGGAGGAGGGAGAGGTTGCCGTCGCCGCCGGGAGAGGTTGCTGGAGCGATGGCTGCCACGGCGGGAGTTGGCGCGGCGGCAACGGCTGGGCTGGCCGTGGGACTCGCAGGCGGCGCAGCCTACGGCCTGGCCCGCGGCACGGGCTGGGTGCTGGAGAACACGCTCTTCCGGCCTCAGCAGGGCAGCGAGGACGCGGCCGTGCAGGACGTCCGGTCCGCCAACGGCATGAACGACGCCACGCAGCCCCAGCACTTCACGCTGCGCTCCGGCAGCAGCACTTCAGGCAGCCCCGCAAGCAGCCGCGCCTCCTCGCAGTCTGGATTCCGTGTCAGGCGCAGGCCAATCACACGCCCCGCCCCTTCTCCTGGGGCCTGAAGCTCAGGACGCCAGACCCGCCTGCCTCCGCCGAGCTACGACCAGCTGGCCCGAGACATCAAGGCGGCCTAGACTCTCCTTCGTACGAGCGAAAATGAGTGTTGCGCTACATGTAAAGAAGCATGGAGGTAGTCACAGCCGGAGCACAGGATGAGTTGATGCAGAGCCTGGACTACAAGCTGAAAACCAGCAACACCAACCACGTAACCGCACGGCACGACGTGCAGTATTTCCCCAGCTCGCTGAGCTCCTTCTCTCCCGCCACCTCGAGGGTCTGCCGCATTCCTCTGACCAGCGGCACCTCGTTCATCGACCCCGAGTCTATCAAGATCGCCTTCAGAGTCAGAAACACGGACGCCACCAACCCGCTGGCGCCTGCCACTCCGAACCCCGCCTGTTTCATCCAGAGGATCCAGGTCTTCGCCAACGGCCAGCGCTGCGATGACATTAACTACTACGGTCGCACCGTGGCCGTGCATGACCTGCTGAAGGGCCGCGAGTACAACCAGAACAAGGCCGTGGAGGGCTTCGACGAGGTGAACAACTCTCGGACGCCCCGCGCGGTGCACCAGAGCGGCTACGCGGACGTGCTGCTGCGCCCCACCATGGTGGGCATCCTGCGCTGCGGGAAGATGCTGCCGCCGCAGCTGAACCTGGTGATAGAGATCGAGTTCGCGGACGCGACGACAGCGCTGTGGTCCGAGAACGCCGGGGCGCACCCGGCGGGAGCCACGCTGAGCACCGACTTCGAGATCCAGAACGTCCGAGTTCTGGCCTCACAGGTCGTCCTGGACTCTGCGCTGGTAGAGTCCTTCAACCGCGTGCTCCTCTCAGGAAGGTCGCTCGTGTTCAGCTACCCCACGGTGCACACGCAGCAGTCCACGGCGCCTCCGGGCGTGGCGGAGCACAACGTCACCGTGGCGCGCGCCTTCACGAAACTCATGGGAGCGTTCGTGACTTTTTGGGACAACGACGCGGGCTCTAAGATCCACCTGCTGGCCAACCCGGGGCAGGACGTGGCCCCCATCGGTGCGGCCAGGCAGGAAGACAGTCTCCTGGAGTCGCAGATGCAGCTGGGCAGCCTGCAGTACCCGCACAACCCTATGAAGGGAGCCTCGGAGCACTTCCACTTCCTCTCGGTCCTTGCGGGGACCTACGATGACACGGTGCGCAACATCGACATCGACCGCGCTGGCTACCTGCGCCACAGCTTCATCGCGGGCTTCCCGACAGAGCGAGTGCCCAAGATGCCCCTCAGTGGCGTCAGCACTCGTTCGGGCGACCTGGCTCGGTTCACCTTCAAGGCGCTCGACGGCACGATGACCGCACCGGGCTGGAGGCGGGAAGATCCGTCTCGGACCTGGGAATTAAAGTCTTTTAAGGAGAGGCGCTCACCGGGCTGGAGGCGGGAAGATCCGTCTCGGCGATTTCTTGGCCCCACAAGAGGCGCTCACCGGGCTGGAGGCGGGAAGATCCGTCTCGGACCTGGGAATTAAAGTCTTTTAAGGAGAGGCGCTCACCGGGCTGGAGGCGGGAAGATCCGTCTCGGCGATTTCTTGGCCCCAGGAGAGGCGCTCACCGGGCTGGAGGATCCGTCTCGGACCAGGGAATTAAAGTCTTTTAAGGGAGGCGGGAAGATCCGTCTCGGCGATTTCTTGGCCCCAGGAGAGGCGCTCACCGGGCTGGAGGCGGGAAGATCCGTCTCGGACCAGGGAATTAAAGTTTTTTAAGGAGAGGCGCTCACCGGGCTGGGGGCGGGAAGATCCGTCTCGGCGATTTCTTGGCCCCAGGAGAGGCGCTCACCGGGCTGGAGGCGGGAAGATCCGTCTCGGACCAGGGAATTAAAGTCTTTTAAGGAGAGGCGCTCACGAGGCGGGAAGATCCGTCTCGGGGATCCTTCTCGGGTAGAGGGAGGAAAATGAATTCCCAAAAGGCACTCACCCGAAAAAATGATCCGCCGGGTGGAATCGAGCCTGCGGTCTGTAAGCTTCAGAGCTGCAGAGCCTCTTCCAATTGAGCTATGTCCTTACTAGTCAAGCACGGAAACTCCTGTGCCAGAGAGCGTCACCTCTCCTGGGAACAAGAAATTATCCTGGTCCGAGACGGATCATTGCCGAGAGACGGATCTTTCCACCGCCAACCCGGTGAGCGCCTCTCCTGAGAATAAAAATATATCCTGGTCCGAGACGGATCATTGTGGAGAGACGGATCTTTCCACCGCCAACCCGGTGAGCGCCTCTCCTGAGAATAAAAGTATATCCTGGTCCGAGACGGATCATTGTGGAGAGACGGATCTTTCCACCGCCAACCCGGTGAGCGCCTCTCCTGAGAATATCCAGGTCCGAGACGGATCATTGTGGAGAGACGGATCTTTCCACCGCCAACCCGGTGAGCGCCTCTCCTGAGAATATATCCAGGTCCGAGACGGATCATCGCCGAGAGACGGATCTTTCCACCGCCAGCCCGGTGAGCGCCTCTCCTGAGAATAAAAAAATCTACCATGGTCCGAGACGGATCATCGCCGAGAGACGGACCTTTCCGCCCCCAGCCCAGTGAGCGCCTCTCCTGAGAATAAAAAAACCCATCCTGGTCCAAGACGGATCATCGCCGAGAGACGGATCTTCCTGCTTTTTTTTGACTGGAGACAGGCACCAACCAATTTTCGTTGATGCCCGCGTAGAGTTTGGAACTGGAAACAGGCATGTCCCATTTTTTGGGCCCTACGGCAGGCCCGTCCGCAGTGGACCACAAGAAATGCCCCTCGCTTCAGTCCGGGTGCTCGGCCGATCCGCAAGCTCTGCGTGGCCGCGCTCGCAATCTCCTCGCACAGCGCCGTAGGAATGCTGTAAAGCAGCTTGCGCGCTGCCCTCTAACCCTCTCGCGCTGGCCCCCCATGAGTCGAGGCCCCCCTTGGCGCCCCTCAGATGCCTCCCGTCTTTCCACTCGCACCGGCTGCCGCTCCTGCACAGCCCTCGACTTGGCCTCCAGCGCAGGTTGGTCCACAGCCGGGTCTGCTTCCTGTGCGGAGTCCCTACTTGCAGTAGGTAACATCCACCAGGGCAGGCGCTCCATGAACGGTCGGGTCTTCAGCAGCCCGGTGGCCGGATTCTCTGACCCACATGAGCGGGTCAAAGGCGCTCTGAGCACCAGCGCGTCGCCCCTCGAGTCGTCGAGGGCGCATCGCAGAGCTCGGCTGTACTCTATGCAGACCGGCTGGCCCAGACCATGTCAAAGGCCCGGAACACCGCGTAGTTCCAGCTCCGGATGTCGCACAGGATCGTGGGCTCAAATTTCGACACGATGTCCAGGGACTCGCCATCGACTTTGCCGCAAAACAGCTCCAGCAGTCTCGGCATGTCAAGGATCACCACCAGCACAACGAAGCACGCACAGGCAAGGGCGCGGCTCAAGCAGTTTCACATGCTTGGACCAATTTTTTTTAATCGGAGACGAAAAGAAGGACGAGCCAGGCTGGCGTGTGGAAGTTGGGCAAGGTCGCTCCAATGCTAAGGGTGGCAAATTCTTGTGCCTGAGCCGCTGTTTTGGCAGAGCGAAGCTTCGCTGGAAATCAGCGGGCCGAGACCGATCTGGTCGAGCAGCTGCGGCGCGCGCGCCTAGCGCCGAGGCCGCTGTAACAGAACTGCGCCCGCGCGGGGCGCTTGGACCCGTGAGCTGCGGGCAGCAGGTCTTCACCATCGACGCCATGCGCTGCTGGTGGCCGGCTCCACTGGCAATTCGGCCAAGGTCAGCTTCCAGATCCTGCTGACGCGCCCGGCCGCAAACGACAAGGACGAGAACAGGGTGGAGCTCACGCGCTACTGCCTCAAGCTGGCGCGTGGATCGTGCGGCCCGCGCCTTCCACGTCCTGCCCAGAGCCCGCGTCGTTGTCCCAGAAGGTCACGAACGCTCCCATGAGTTTGTGAGGCGCGCACGGGTCGGCCCACCCGGACCATAATGGCGGCCATCCGCGCTCGAGCGCTCCCGCTTTCCCGAGTCCGACTGGACCGTCGTGGGCATCACGGCAGCGTACTGCTCAATGGGGCAATGAAAAAACGGTGTGTGCATCCGGTGACGCAGCGCAAGCTCCTTTTTTGGGGCAACAATGCTGTTTTTTTTTCATGGAGGTGCCGAGGGACGACTTCAACTGCGGGACCCGCGGAAGCTAACGTAGGCCATGGCCTTTGAGGCGCTAAAGGCCGACGTGGGCAGGTGCAGGGCCACGGCCGCGCCAGAACATGGGGGAAGACGAAGTACGGCCTTGGTGATGGACGTCTTCACCCGGAAGGCCGCCATAGAACCCTTGCAGAACAAGAACGCCGAGACGGTGGGCCGCGCCACCAAGCGCGCCCGCGGAAGCTGACGGGGGACGACGGGAACTTTGTGGTTACGACAGACCTGGGAACGAGTTTGCCACGCTGGACCGGAAGCTGCCCGAAGCCGTGCACGGACGAAGCGACCCGAAGACCGTAACGCGAACGGCGCGCGAGGACGTGGAGAAGCAGCTGGTCACGGAGTTCAGGGTCCGTGCAGAACGCGGGCGCCTTGAGCGCCGACGAACGCGCGAGGAGCGCGGGCCGCTTGAAAATGGCTCGGGAAACCAACGGGTTGGGCGAACCAATAAACCAGCGGGGGCTGGCAGGAAACCGTGCAAAAGCTTTTCCTCCAGTGCCTACATTGAGTAGGCACAACATGTACACCCTGTAAGAACAGCATTCCGCACAAATGTCCCTGGGTTTGGCTCTCCACTCCCCCCCAGCTCCATGCTATATGTGCTACAGGTGCTATATGTGCTATATGGACGCTCTCCCCCGGGTTCTTGCTATCTGTGCTATATGTGCTATGTCTCACAAGGCAAGCCATCTTGAATGTGAATATTGAAATGTCTGATTTTGGGTATTTCCGGAACTTCATTATATTTATATGTATATGAGTTGGTGGGTAGTTGGATATGTTTTTTTTATCTTCTACCCTCCAATCGCCTATCTCATTACCACATTTCAGCAGTCCATTACTTCTTCCAAATAATTGAAAACGAAAAACTTTATCTAAATCATCTTCATGAATAGTGAAGGCATTGTTTTGTAAGCTTCATACATTTTGAAATTATGATATTGTAATAGCAATTCTTTTATCAGCAGAAATCCGTTGGTTAAAACTTTTTTGTCAGCAACATTCAACACATAGTAAGTTTCACCAACAGGAGATTCTTCAGCTCCATACTATATGCTATATGTGCTATATTGTTCTGTACGCGCTTAAAAATATATTATATGTGCTATACAATGCATATTTGGAACATGTTGGAGATGCTATGTGTATAGTTTACAGGCTTCTAAACCATATAGCACATATAGCACATATAGCATGGGCCCGGGGAGAGTGGATGTTCAGCGGCTTGCCTTGTGAGATATAGCACATAAAGCACACATAGGGCCCGGGAAGAGTGGATGTTCAGCGGCTTGTGAGATATAGCACACATAGCACATATAGCAAGGAACCTGGGAGAGTGGATGTTCAGTGGGCTGCCTTGTGAGATATAGCACATATGGCACATATAGCAAGGGCCCGGGGGAGAGCGGGTTGGGGGCCATATAGCACATATAGCATGGAGCTGGGGGAGAGTGGAGCGGGTTGGGGCCAACTGTGCGTCTTTGGGCGGCCTCACGAGCCCGGCAAGGGTGCAGTGTGCCAGAGCGGCCCGCGCAATCTGTACGGAATGCGTTCGGTCGGGCGCCATGGAGACGCCTTGTCGGACCCGAACTTTCGCCTCTCGCGCACAGAGTCCTTGACACCCCAGAGCCTCCAAAAGTGCTTATTTAACTTTAAGGATTGTGAATGACAAAAAAATTAAGCAATCATTGTCTAATTAAGCATTGTAGAAACAGTGCTTAATCAAGCATTGTTGCTTCTGAGTTGTGCAACTTTCAATATATATGCATGCGCTTTTTTTTCATAATTTTATTTTACACCGTTTTCTGTTTTGTATATTGCTAGCAAGAACCTCTGAAGCTCGCTGCCCTGCGCTATATACTTCACATGTCCAGTCTAGGCACCTTGTTGGCAGCAAGAAATCTCAGCAATGTCGCTTTGGAAACTGCTGCCATGGAAAACTTTCCTCCTCTTCGTCTGGCCAGCAATGCCAATGTGTGGCCAAACGACTCATCTCGATATGTCCAAGTGTGCGCAGGATTGGTTCTGGACCTAGCCAGCTCCAGAAGTAAGTGCCCTTTGGGCTTCACTCGAAACAAAATATCTTCCCCAAAGAAACTTTCCAAGGTGCGCATGAGCAACAGAAACTTCTGCGCTGCTCGTAGGAATTTGTCAGCGTCCCAGTTCGCCGCACTCAAGCAAGCGTACATAGCTTGCAAGTGCTTGCAACCCTGCAGCATAGCTGACTCATGAGGTATGCTTGCGTCCATGTATTGAGTGGCCAGCTGCAAACAGCACGGCACCAAAGCTCTGCTCTCTCCTGCTTTGACTCGAAGCTTTGGAACTTTCTTCTTTCCCTTGACTTCGCGTCTCAACATGGTGGGGAGAAGCTTTGGCAACCTGTCTTGAACCTTGTTGTCTTTGTAGAACTGCTGAATATCACGAAACAGCTTGGCGCATCTGACGCGCATGGAAACTCCTGCGATCTTCTGCTGCTGAATGTAAAAAAGCAAGCAGCCATGCCAGTCAGCCGTCACCCCCAAGTCGCAGCAGTGAAGGAAATCCACCTTGCAGCTCTGAGTAGTGAAGCCAGGAACTGAAAAGAGAGCTGAAATCAGTTTTCCAGACTGCTGCTGCCTCAAGAAGAAATCCATCGCCGAAATCAAAGGATACCTGAGCAGACGAAAGCCAGCACAAGAATTCTTAAGAGCAGGCTAGCCTGCTAGGGCTGCGTCATGCCTATACGAATGAACCACAAATTTTATAAGCCCTTATCTAACAATCTCAGACAAGACGCTTCTCAAATGTTGCGTTGCTGAAATCTTTCAAGTCAGTCTTGGTGGCGTTGCAAAGCCAGCAGATATGCCCCTTGGCAGACCAGCTTGGAAAATCTAGTACCTCCTTGTACATTGACCAGTCTCCTCTCATCTCTGCCAGAGCTGCGCGCACTCCCACTGGTTTGCCTGCCAACTTTTTTCTATAGGCATCACTCTTGTTGAATTCCTGCTGCGTGTGCCTCTGGTGAGGCATTTTGTCTACTAATAAGATCCTGAAGCTCCAAGCCAATGCCTCAAAAATGCACTCATATGTCTTTCCCTTAGCTCGCATCGCCTTCGGAAAAGCACACAAGGGCACTCTCAAGCCCTTTTCTCCAAACAAGCGCAATGTAATGGTCTCCAGAGTCTGCGATCTGTCAGAATTGAATGGGACTCCATCGATCCATAGCCCCAAGAGCAGCACCTTATCATCCTTGGCCAAGTCGAAATTTGCTAAATGCTGCTCCAGGTCGGGCCGTTCAGCCAAGATTGCCCGTTGGTGCTCCAGCAAGACCCGAGGGTCATTCACCTTCAACAGCGCGTGAACCACTTCATGCGGCATCAGCATGCACAGCTTGGATTTCTCCTCTGCGTCCGTAGCCTCATTGAAGGCTGTGACTTGCAGCTCATACGGCGCAGGCCATTTTGTGTTTCGAAAACACTTTCGCAGCAAATTTCTGTAAGCATTCTTGCCTGGCGCCACCTGCAAATCTTGGATGTGCTGCGTTCCAGCCAAGGAAGCGTTGCCTAATACTCTGGCTGACCTTTGTCCAGATAAGTCATTGTTAAAAAAAATGTCAATCATGTCTGCTCGAAACCTTTTCTCCGGAGGAATGTCATTCACTTCCTCGCATGGCAGTGTCCTTTTGTTGTACATCTCCTCCAACAAGGAGGCTCTTCTGCCTTGCCCTACCAAACAAGTGCACACTTGAAAGTTATGGCGCTTTAGAGGCGAGCGCTTAAGAGATTTAGCTTTGCTTTATCTTATTTTGAACTGTGACTGCAGTGATTGTGGGCCAACTTCAAACTACAGCTTGAGCCAACCGGCCAAGAAAATATAAGAGGCATGCAGACACATGCGCGAAGCATGATCTCAATGACTCGATCTGCTGCTTTTTCGTCCATCTCTAGGACAAGCCTGCAAACAAAATCCACAGGCGTGGCCCCTGTACTATATCTTCTCAGGAGAGCAAACTCTTGCTTGTTTTGTAGATCAGCTTCACTGCTTTCTCGTGCATGCTTGCCTTCTCATTCAATTCCTTCAGCTGGGCAAGCAGATCTGGCACCTCCTGCTGCTTGTCGGTTGGAAAGGGAACGGCCAGCTGCGTCCTCACCTCTGACAAAAAGCCAGACAACTGCTGGTCAGCGTTCTCCAACTCTCCTAGCTTTTTGCCCCAGCTGTTATCCTTCAGGCCAGCGATCTCTGCTGTCAGGAGCTTTAAGTCCTCCAACAGCTTGCTGAGGCGAACCCTCGCAGCTTGCAGGCTCTTTGACTCAGACTTGGCCTCAGACAAAGACGCAGACATGCCATGCTCAGCTGCAGAAGAACTGGCCAACTCTGGTCGGCCCAGCAAGTCCAAAGCCATCTTTTGGCTTGCCTTGCCCTTCATGCCCGCAGCAGTGCTTGACATGCTGCTGCTTGTCCTTGTGCCCTCAGTGTTCTTCTTGCCCTTGGTGTAAACAAAAAGGTACTTGTGCAACTGCTTGAACTTTGAGTGTCTTGCACCTGCCTCGAGTGGCCAAAGTTCTTCTCAGATTTGGAGAGGATCTCCTCCAAAATCTCATCCTTGTCATTTTCTGACAGGCCGGCTGTGTCAATATGCTCGATTTCGAAGATCCCTTGCCTCAGCTGCGTTGGCGCAATCCCAGAATGCTGCTAGCAAGCCATGAAACTGCAGAAGAGAAAAACAAAAGCCACTACTAAGCCAAACAACCTGGTGAAGAAGTTGGTGACCAAGGACTCAGTCTCGTCCTTAATGTTAGATGTCAGGGACTCCAGGCTGTGGACCCAGCTGCAATTCTTCACTCCGAATTCTTGCAGTTTGTCCAGAATCAACTTCTTCTCCTCAATGGTGCCCGCTTCGTACTCCTACCAAGGAGATCAAGCTGTCAGTTAAGTAGCTGGCCAAGAAGCCCACTACAAACTCAAACATGCATGCGGCGGTCCTGCAACACCTTCTGTGCGTCATCCTTCTGGGAGTCACTGGTTTTCTTTGCCTTCACTTGGTATTTTAGCGAAGTGAGAAGCGCGCTCACTGTGCCTCTGGCGTAGCCCAGCTGGCTTGGTGGGGCCCCAGACCCATCATGCTCCATGGGCGCCTGGCCATCTTCCCTTTTGGCAGCCTGGTCTGAGGCCGAGGCATCGCCAACAGTCTCCAAAACAGGCTCCTTGACACGCTTCGGCTTTGCCTTGGGCGTTGTTCTCACTTCCTTTTTGATTTTCTTGCCAGCTATATCTTTGGCAGCTGACTTTGCAGCCATAGCTTTGGCAGTCTTCCCCATTTTGGGAGCCATGATCCTTACCTGACCTAAGCTTGAGCCTTCTCAACAATTCGACACCTAGAGAAACACTGCCGCGCGCGTGTCTTTATCTTAAACACTCTGGATTGATATTCAAACTATGCGCCCGAGCCTTTTTGTTTTGGCACACTCCAATGCCAAGCTCAGCCTCTGAAACCGTACAGCCTTCTGAGATCTTCTAGTTCGTTTCTACCTGGCCCAAAATTATCTCCAGCATTGGGCAGGCTTTGCTGCAAACTACTAAGGAGACTTGGCGATGGTACAATGTTCTCAGGCAATCTGTACCAAGGCGTCCTGCTCTCCCAGCCTGACTGATGAAGGCTTACATGACAGATTGTTCCTGCCAAATTGCTCCAGTAGCTTAGCAGCACGGGACCCCCATCAGGCCATACCATGGCTGACAACTGTGGGGATCTGGCTAAAACAAACCAGAATGGCTGCAAACCATCGCCTCAGAAGGGAGTGTCAAACAGCAAACTCAATCCTACCTGATTCAAACTTCATAGATTCATGTCAAATGTATAGCACTACTGTAATCCTTCAAAATGCAATGTATACACCAAACAAAAATAAACAACTATATCAAGTCACAACCCCATCCCGGGTTGCCTGCACCCACAAAATATATTATATTACTCCCACACCCGGACAATAATTTTTAACAATCATTTTTTTAACAAATTTTTAACTGTTAAAAATTTTGATTTTAAATGGAGTTTCCATTTAAAATCAAAATTTTTAACAGTTAAAAATTTGTTAAAAAAATGATTGTTAAAAATTTTCTGTGTGTTGTTGATTTCCTAACCAATACCAAATGCAGTGATCATGGTGCGATCAATATCAAATCAGTGAAGCTGCAAGACCGAAGAAACTTGGCAAGTCACACCAAACAACAATGCACACACTTGACTGCAAGCTGAAAACCATCAATGGGCACACAGCCCCAATGTCTATTAGTGAAGGTGCCAGCCTCCTTCCAAGGAGGATGCCTCCTTCTCAGGAGGCTTGCCATGGCCATGCACACAGACCAAGTCAAGTCAAACCACAGTCTACCAGCGCTGCAAGGCGCTTACAACCAGCAACATACTTGAACAGTGGCTACAAGTCTGATATTCTGAGGCCCTGGCTGCATGGCGAAGTCCACAAGGATAACATCTGAGTTAAAGGAATTCCTAGCACCTTGCAATGTGAATCAAAGATGCAGACATGCCAAACAGACAAACAAATGCATCTTTGATCGCAAGTCAATCTAAGACCATACCAATTAAGCCTCCTGCCAAGGAGGTAGTCCTTCTCAAAAAACAAATCCTCCCACCAGGGAGGCCTTTTGTCTGAGGCAGCAGCTGTCCAAGCACGCTCCTACACCCCAGACATGTTTGGCAAGATGCAAGAACCATGGCAACTTGACCAGGCAAACAAGTTTGAGCACATCTGGCATGCATTTTCCCATCACGCTCGAAGATTCCACGGTATCGTGATCTGATCTGGCCACTCAAGCATCTGCCTGGTCAGGACAAGCATCTTGCACAAGTATCAAAACCGTAAAAAAAAAAGCTGGCCTCCTTCTCCGACGGATCTGCTGCGGGCTTATTCTCGGGCTTCTTGAAAGTATCGCCTTCCTGCAGGGTAGATTCACACACAAAAAAGGACACTCCCAAAAAAACATGGCAAATCAATGTGATCTCTCAAGGCAGTCCTTGGCCAGCCGGATGGCCTTTGCCACTGCGCTGGGATGGCCAGGCCCAACCCACCTTCCATTCACCTTCAAAGAATCGATCTGAGCCTCCAACCAAGCTTTTCACTTCCGTCCCTTATTTTTTTTACCCTTCGCAGGCTCTTCCTCCCAGCCGTGGTCGCGCGCCCAAGCACCTGTCCCCCAGTAGGATCTTTGCCAGCTTTCAAACGCATCCTGCTGAGTGGCCACCACCGCCGGCTGCTCATTCTTCTCATTCTTTTCATTCTCATTCTTTTCATTCTCATTCTTTTCATTCTCATTCTTCTCATTCTCATTCTTCTCATTCTCATTCTTTTTGTCTTCCTGGCGCTCCTTTCCACCAACACGCCAAGGGTGCAGAGTTGCCAGCTCTTTGAAATCCTCTGCGGATTTCCCAAGCATTTTTGCTTTCTCCTGAGCTTCGTCCCTTCCTTGGGCCTCCTGCAAAGCCCACTTCGCATAGTAGGATTTTGTCTCCAAAGGGACAGGGCCGAGTGCCATTGCCCAAGAGTGGTATTCATTTCAAGGTACGTGGCTTTCTTGGCCGCAATGTCTGCAAGCGAGTTTCCAAGCTCATGAAAGGCTTTCGTGTCCGCGCCTCCGTTCTCAACGTGACTTTTAATCTTGAGAATTTGGATTTTCCGCTCTTCCCGTTTCCAAGCATGCACTGCGCTATGTACATGAATTACGAGGTCAAAGTTCGGGCGGTTCCTCCATTTCTCAAGTGCTTTCCCGTCAAGAATGTGTTTTGCGACATCGATTGCATACTGGCAATCTGAGACAACACAAACATGTTTCGCCAGACACAGCGCTTTTGCTATAGCGTACAGCTCCGCCCTCGGGACAGTCTGTCGTCCCGGGACACGGCCCAGGTGTCGTGTGTGGAAATGCTGATCTGGATTTGCACGTATCTGGCCGTTTACCGTCCTTTCCCCAAAATCCCTTTGGTTATCCGTCACAACCGCAAAACCAGCTCTGGCAAGACTTTTTACCTTGTTCGCATACCCGCTTCCATCCGTATAAGCAACAATCGGCCTAGGGTCATCATCCAGCGGGTCTGGTAACTTAAAGATCTCTCCAACTTCTGGTGGCGGAGGAGCACTCCTAGTTTCCCATGCTGCACTTGCCTGGATGTTAGTCAAAGTGTGCAAAATCGGGAAATCTTGTCGGACTTGGTGGGTCAAATCACACTGGACGAGTCGGTGAGCGAGGGTGTCCTGTGCACCACATGCCGCACAGGTTCCATTGGTGTCAGTCCAATGCGAGGCCTTCTCATTGGTACAGATTCCTCCGGCTAGGTATGTTCGGACTAGCCGCGCATCTAGATCAGGTAGGTTCGCCAGGGCCCGGTGTGTTTCTTCCTCTGATCAATGGCCGCGAAATCAACCTCATTGCACGGCAAGGGAATGTCCTTGGGTTGCAGCAGAACCAGCAGTGCAAGCTCATGTGGTACCAGGGCTTGCTTGCTCGTCGTGAGTGCGTCATAATCGCATGGCGGAATTGTAAAAACCCCAACTCCTGAGAGGCAGAAAGATCCGCCTATCGGCGCCTGGTCCCCGTTGCTGAGCAAAAAACTCCCAACTGCAATTGTCAATGAATCCAACGGTGGGGATTGGTATGAGGTCTTCTTCTTGGGTTTGTGCTTCACCCCTTCTGGCTGGGTCTCCTTAGCATGTTTTCCTCCGCCTTTTGATCTCGTGGTAAAATGAATGGTCGCATGGTTCTGAATGTCTGCTTGTGCCACTGTAATTTGCATGTCTAAGAGCCGCGCTCCAAAGTGAGCCTTGTAGGACTCAATGTCTCCCGGCAAAAACTTCTCAGCGATTTGCTGGATTTTATGATGTGGCTCAACTGTGACACATTTGGTGGGTCCATCAATCCCCTTGATGAAAACCTGCATCTTCTCTTGTGCTCCACGGACTTGCTGGAAATCTATCACTCCTCTCTGAATCGGAAGGTCCTTGAGCAGCTCCGTGTCAATAGGAAACTCTGCAATCAAAATTCCATGTTCCCACACTCTGCAAAGTGTCTGTGGTCCCGGCTGAGTGGTTATGTGACTCCATCTGTTGTTGGACAGCGTCTTGTCATTCTCCTCATTCTCTACCTGAAAAGGGATGGTCGGGCTGATTTCATCATTTCCTGGAGCCCGAGTGCAAACGATTCGGAGTGACCCTCCGCTTTTGATCTTCATCGCAAAAGGCACAATAGTGCCCTTGTGCCACGCTTGCATGTCCAACTCTCCGGAAAAATTCTCTTCACGCAACAGTTGCTGTATGGAGGTGTTTCTGGCGGTCCTGATGAGCTTGGAGATCTCGTTGAAGTGAATCCTGATAAGGCATTCGTTGTGCGCAATTGCGTATGTTGGATCATGGGTGGTAAAACCAATCATGCATCTTTCTTCTGCAAAAATGGCCTCACTGCTTGCTGTAATTCTGCATTTCCTGAAAATGTCAACGCACTGCCTGAAGGTATCAAAATCCCCAGAACCTGTCGCGTCCTTGCTTTCTATGATCACCCAAAAACCGGCGAGCGCATGTATCTGCGTGATTGCATTTCCTGCCTGCGCACATCCTTGTTTGAGGTCCATCGGCATGTTGATGCCATTTGTAACTCCAGTCGCGGTGATGATTTCAACCTGTGAAAAAAGCCTTGGTCTTCCTGTATCATCTTCTCTGAGGTTACCAAAAAGCTTCGCTTCACCCCTCATCACGTTCTTGAATTTGTGCTGTTGAGAACAGCTTCGCATCAATGTGGTGGCAGGGAGAGTTTCGTGTCTTCCTATGATCCTTGCCCTCAAAGCTTGTTCTGGGTTCCTGGCTGTCTTCGGCGACCTTTTGATGCTCGCGTACAGTTCGAGTTCCTCATCTGTCAAGGAAACCTGGTCCTGTAGGCAGTGAGGAATGCAATGGAACCACATGTTTTCTTGGCCTAACGTGCATGCGCTCCCTCCGAAAGCTCGGAGGATCTCGAACCTCTTGCTTGGCGTCCAGTTTGCTTTGACATTTGATTCAATTGCAACTGCTATGAAGCGTGTGCGATCAACTGGGACCGTGGCTCTGACCTGGATATTCTCAGCAAAGATCAAGTGGAATCCTGCCTGCATTAGTTCCTGAATGAGCGTGGATCTCCATGCAAGGTCTGTCCACAAGGGTGCAACGTTCTCCAGAAGCAAATATTGCAGCTTAGCCCTCGTGACTGAAGTCCTGAAAAGATCAAGTGTCTCACTGCACCAGCCACGTTTCATCCCTGCCGAGCTGAATACTCAAAGTGGTTGTATTGATCTGCAAAATTGATGCTGCCATCCATGGTTCTTTTTGCAACACATTAATGCAGGGCGAGCTCAAGTCCTGTATCTTGACGGTGTTCTCGATGAGCTTGGAGCCGTGCATTAAAGAATACGTCTTTGCTGCGTCTCTGCATATGTCCAGGGCCAAAGGGCACGACATTTCATATCCATGGGATCGAAACGTAATGCATGAGTCCATCCTCCGAAACCTCCCGCAAAAGGGGAAAAAACCCTGAGGTCATCTCCATGGGGGGTGTTCTTTCCCAGAATGGCCGATTCAACAGTAATCCACAAAATGTCAGTGTCGCTCTCTGTTTTCTGGATTCGATGGTTTCCAAACAATGACATTTGCAGTTGTCTCATGAAACCTTGCTTGATCACCTCGCGATGCAAATCCAGTGAAAGTGGAATCACCATGCATGACACTTTCGGAAAACTTTCTGCAAAGATATCGCATTTCATCTGATCATGCTCCGTGTAAATCTGTTGGATATAAAATTCCATTTCATGAATCTCCGACCAGGGGAAAAGGCGAGGCTTCTTCATAGGTGGGTCATCTGAGAAATGCTCGTGTGGTCTTCCCAAGGAAGGCCATGACTCCTCCCGCAAATTGCGCATCCAATCGGCAGAGGAGGCCGACATTTCCGCTCCCGGCTCAATGCCGTGGTGGTGGTTGCTGTTCACACTGCTGGTGTCACATGGTTTCTGGAAAGCACATGTCGGTTGTTCACACATCGGTGCTCTGTTTGCTCCATGCCATGCCATGGTCCTAGACCCGCCGCGTAGAGGCCAGAGCCCTGAGCCCGCTTTTCCCCACGCCAGAATACAGCAGCAAACAGCCCTCGGACCCCGTGGTGCCACTGGTTCCGTGCACGGGCATTTTCCTCGGGCCATCAAAATCGGGCAAAACCGTGACTCTGATCAGCCTGATTCTGGAGCAGTACAGGGGCGTCTTCGAAAGGATCTACATATTTAGCCCGTCCATTGACATCGATGACGGCTGGATTCCCGTCAAGAAGTACATCGAGCAGGACCTGGGGGTGAATACCGAACGGGAGCAAGCGTACTGGGACGAGTGGGACGAGGCGGCGCTGCGGCGCATCATCCAGCAGCAGCGCAAGATCACGGAGGCGTCCAAGAAGCTGGAGATGAAGAAACTGTACCAGGTCCTGATAATCTGCGACGACCTTGCGGACGCGCCTCAGCTCCACAGACCCAACGGCGCCCTGGACACTCTCTTCATCCGGGGCAGGCATTTGCAGATCAGCACCTGGGTGAGCTCGCAGAAGCTGAGGCTCATCAGCGCCGCCGCGCGGGTCAACCAGCAATTCCTCTGCTGCTGGAGGCTGCGCAACCAGCACGAGCTGGACGCCGTCATTGAGGAGCTGAGCGCCCTGCTGCCAAAGGAGCAGCTCTACCGGCTCTACAAGCAGGCGACGCGGGAACCCTACAGCTTCCTCTTCGTCTACTATCTGAAGCCAAGGAACGAAATGTTCTACAAGCGCTTTGAAGAGCGTTTCGCGCTTGAAAAAGACGCCGATGGGAGCGGCGCTCAGCTTCCTGGGGTTCGCTAGTTCCACGCTGATCAATGCAAAGTGCGAGAACATCTCCTGCTGCACCTCCGTCGCAGCCGTCCAGCCGCCCATCGTCCGCAGAACGGGCGGCTTCCTTAGAAAAGGCATGACGACTATCTACGTGGACATGGCCGGCTCGGACAGCGACTTCGAGGTAGACCTGGGAGAGTCGCTGCACCTGCAGAGCGACGCCCGGCTCGCCGTCTACAAAATCCGCCTGGCCGACAGTTTCCTCTCGACGGACCGGGGCCGCTACCTCTACTGGGTCGACGCCGCGCTGGGCACGCTGAACTGGGCGTTGTTGCCCGAGCCTGGATCGCCACCTACAGCGAGACCACCAACAGTCTGAGCGTTGCCTACGACGGCAACCGCCCGATCCTGAACGACCTGGAGCTGCGGCAGCAATTCCCTGATGCCGCGGACTACCCGCCGCGCCGCCCGCCTCTCCCGCCAAGCCCTTCAGCGTGGACCACATGCTGGGCCCGAGCTTTGTCTCCGGCGGGCAGGTCTTTGAGTTCGTCCGGATGATGGCGCACAACGAGGTCTACCTGCGCTGCGCCCAGCTGGCCAACGCCAGCAGAGTGCTGGGCAACCTGGGCGACGACATCCTCTCCAAGATCACGCTGAAGAGCGGTATGTGGGCCCCACCATTGTGCGTTCGTACGACGGGCCACTTCATGGCTCAGGGGCCCGGTTATACCCTGAGGCACATTATGCCGCTTCTCCGCTGTCGTCTCCCCCGATACCGTCAATTAACGTGGTTCTGACCTCGACCGTGTCGACAGCAATGTCGGTTGTCGTTGGTGTTGATATACTATGACCACGTATAATTAAATGCGAGAGCCAATAACCGAACACGAGGGCGGAGGCCGCAAGAGGCCGGAGGGTGACAGAGATGGCCGGGAGGCGCTTACGCTGCGCCGGACGCTGCGCCGGAACCGAAACGGCGGGGCAGGCCCCCTGGGAGCAAGAACAAACCGAAGCAGGACGTGCCTACTGAGCCGGCTGCCCCAAAGCGCAAGCCAAAGCCGCCGGTTGAGACGGCACCGGCGGAGGCACCGGCGGAGGCACCACCAGCGGAGGCACCGGCTGAGGCACCGGCTGCACCGGAGGCACCTCAGCTCACAAGAGAGCAGCAGCGCGCCCTGCGCATGCTGGAGAGGCAGTCCGCTTATGACCGGCTGACCACAGGCGCAAGCGTACTGGTATAAAAGCATGATGTCGATTGAACCTCGCAACGAGCCGCGGATGCTCCGGTGGTTTCGCAAAACGTACCCCAGCTACAACCTGCAGCCGCTGCTGCTGAAGCGCTACCGAGAACTGGAGGAGGCGCGGGCCCTCAACAACTGGCTAGGCGAGCGCAGGCAGGCGCAGGAGGGGCAGCGGCACCTGGACGACGTGAGCCGGCTGACGGAGGCCGTGCACCGCCAGGTACCCCAGCTGCGCTACACGCGGGCCGAGCGCCGGGGCGTGGAACGGGCGGCGGGCGAAGTTGCGCAACAGTAAATGAAGACACTTCGGGCGCACGGCTTCAACCAGCGCCCGCGCTTTGAGCAGGTGGTGGGCTATCTTGAGCGGAATGAGCCGCTGCCCCTGGACCAGCCGGGCCGCAAGGCCACCTCGTTCGTCACAAGCCACTTCTACTTGGACGATTTTGTACAGTCCAGCGAGGACCCCAACCCCCGGCCCCTGCAGCACACGCCTCTGCAGGCAATTCCCGAGGACGGCTTCCGCAGTCCCGCAGAGGCCACGGACGAGGATGTGCGCCTTGCGCGGAGGTACCAAGGGTGCGGCGGAACCCGCTGTGTTGAGGATGACCTGGCGGGAGACCCCGAGGCCGGCGCGCTGGCCAGCAACGGGCAGGGCCGCCCTCCATCACGGACCGTCTGCGCAGCACTGCAGACGGCGCGCAGGCGGCAGCGGACCTCATAGGCGCAGGGGCGGCGGGGCTCGCAGCCGCGCAGGCTTTCCGCTCTCAGCTGCCCCAGGACGCCGCTGAGTACGTCCGCCTAAAGGTGTTGCCCCGTCCGGGCCCGGCGCAGCCGCCTCCGCAGATCATAGGCCGGCCCAGTGACGTGGAGCGCCTCCTGGACGAGGCGGGGCAGCGCGCGCAGGAGGTGGAGCGTGGCGCGGAGGCAATAGAGGAGACGGCGGCCGTGGCAGCGGAGGAGGGCGTGGTGGCCGTTGCCGCCGAGGGCGTGGGCGGGGCCTTTGGCTACTTGGGGGGCCTGGCAGAAGGAGCCGCTGCTTTGGCGCCCACCGCGGGCGAGGTTGCTGGAACGTTGGCTGGCGCGGCGGGAGTCGGCGCGGCGGCAACGGCGGGGCTGGCCGTTGGCATTGCGGGCGGCGCAGCCTACGGCCTCGCGCGCGGCACGGGCTGGGTCCTCGAGAACACGCTCTTCCGGCCACAGCAGGGCAGCGAGGACGCGGCCGTGCAGGACGTCCGGTCCGCCAACGGCATGAACGACGCCACGCAGCCTCAGCACTTCTCGCTGCGCTCAGGCAGCAGCACGTCCGGCAGCCCCGCAAGCAGCCGCGCCTCCTCGCAGTCCGGCTTCCGCGTGCAGGCGCAGTCCAACACGCCGCGCCCCTTCTCCTGGGGCCTGAACCCCGTGGCCCTGCCCCAGTCCCAGAGCTCGCGGGCGAGCTCCAGTTCCGGACGCCGGAGCTTGCCTCCGCCCAGCTTTGACCAGCTGGCGCGAGACTAAAAAAAAATAAAAACCCTCCTCCTGGGGGAGAGTTTTTTTGCACTGCTTTACAAAAAGCTATTCTTCTAGGCCGTATATCAATATACGCCCTGTAAGAATAGCTTTTGCACGGTTTTGGGCAACAAAATGCTATTAGTCTAGGCCCTACGCAAATGTAGGTTTGGGCTAATAGCTCGTTTTGCACGGTTTTGCGCAACAAAAATGCTATTAGCCCAGCGCCTACCTAAATGTAGGCACGAGGCTAATAGCTTTTGCACGGTTTTTGCGTTGAAAAAAGCTATTACTCTCGTCCGTATATCCATATACGGACAGGAGTAATAGCTCGTTTTGCACGGTTTTGCGCTGAAAAAATGCTATTCCTCTCGTCCGTATATCTATATACGCACTGGAGGAATAGTTTTTCCTTCGCCGTACGAGTCAAAATGCGTGTATATAAAGAAGCATGGAGGTAGTCACCGCCGGAGCCCAGGATGAGCTGATGCAGAGCCTGGACTACAAGCTGAAAACAAGCAACACCAGCTACGTGACGGCGCGGCATGACGTGCAGTACTTCCCCAGCTCGCTGAGCTCCTTCTCCCCCACAACCTCTAGGGTCTGCCGCATCCCGCTGACCAGCGGCACGTCCTTCATCGACCCCGACTCCATCAAGACCGCGTCAGGAACACGGACGGCACCAACCCGCTGGCCCCAGCCACGCCCAACCCGCCTGCTTCGTCCAGCGCGTCCAGGTCTTCGCCAACGGCCAGCGCTGCGACGACATCAACTACTACGGCCGCACCGTGGCCGCGCATGACCTGCTGAAGGGCAGAGAGTACAACCGCAACAAGGCCATGGAGGGTTTCGACAAAGTGGACGACCCGCGCATCGCCCGCGCGGTGCACCAGGGCGGCTACGCGGACGTGCTGCTGCGCCCCACCATGGTGGGCATCCTGCGCTGCGGGAAGATGCTGCCGCCGCAGCTGAACCTGGTGATAGAAATTGAGTTTGCGGACGCCACCACTGCGCTGCGGTCCGAGAACGCCGGGGCGCACCCGGCGGGGGCCACGCTGAGCACCGACTTCGAGATCCAGAACGTCCGAGTTCTGGCCTCCCAGGTCGTCCTGGACTCTGCGCTGGTGGAGTCCTTCAACCGCGTGCTCCTCTCAGGAAGGTCCCTGGAGTTCAGCTACCCCACGGTGCACACGCAGCAGTCCAGCGTCCCGAACGGCGTGGCGGAGCACAACGTCACCGTGGCGCGCGCCTTCACGAAACTCATGGGCGCGTTTGTGACCTTTTGGGACAACGACGCGGGCTCCAAGATCCACCCGGGGCAGGACGTGGCCCCCATCGGCGCGGCCAGGCAGTCCTGGAGTCTCAGATGCAGCTGGGCAGCCTGCAGTACCCTCACAACCCCATGAAGGGAGCCTCGGAGCACTTCCACTTCCTCTCCGTCCGCACCTACGACGACACGGTGCGCAACATCGACATCGGCCGCGTGGGCTACCTGCGCCACAGCTTCATTGCCGGCTTTCCCACCGAGCGCGTGCCCAAGATGCCGCTGAGTGGCGTCAGCACCTTGCCCGGTTCACCTTCAAGGGCCTGGACGGCACGATGACGGACCTGTTCATTCATTTGGTGGCCTACCAGCTGGTGACGCTCTCCGGCACGGGCGTCTCTGTGCTTGACTAAGGCCCGGTGTCGCTCTGCGCCATTTTTGGCGTTTAGTGACACCGCTTTTGAGTGCGCCCAAAAACGAGAAAAAAAAGGCGGGGGTGTCACGCTTCACCATTTTTGGTGAAACGTGACACCGCCAAAAAAACATGCAAAAACATGGAAAAAAGGACTATTCCAGGCTCGTCGGATTAGACGAAGCCTAGTCCGGAATGCTCAGCCGCTCCGCAAGCTCCTCCGTGGCCGCGCGCGCAATCTCCTCGCACAGCGCAGCAGGAACGCTGTAGAGCAGCTCGCGTGACTGGCTGACCCTCTCGTACTGCCCCTCCATCAGCCGCGGCCCCCGCTGCGCGGCCCGGAGGCGCCTGCCGTCCTGCCACGCGCCGCAGCGGCTGCCGGGCCTGCACAGGCCTCGCCTCGGCCTCCAGCGCATGTTGGTCCACAGCCGTGTCTGCTTCCTGTACGGAGTTCCGTACTTGCAGTAGGTCACGTCCACCCAGGGCAGACGCTCCATGAACGGGCGGGTCTTCAGCAGCCCGGTGGCCGGGTTCTCTATGACCCACCTCAAGGGGTCAAAGTGCGCAATGATCTCAAGGGCGCTGAGCACCAGCGCGTCGCCCTCCAGGAGCCGCCGCGGGCGCGTCGTCAGCGCGCGGCTGTATTCCGTGCAGACCGGGATGGCCCAGACCATGTCGAAGTGCCCCGGGAACGTCGTGTAGTCCCAGCTCCGGATGTCGCAGAGGATGGTGGGCTCAAATTTCGACACGATGTCCAGGGAGACGACCTCCCAGCCCGCCGCCTCGAAGGCCCTGCCCACCGACTTGGTGCCGCAGAAAAGCTCCAGGAGTCTCGGCATTTTTAAAGAGCAAGATCACCGCGACTGCGACGACCAAGAAAACTCGCGTGTTCATCGGACCGGATTTTTTCTCCGCGAGATAAAAAGCCGAACTTCGCAATGAAGCTTGCGCTCGGGCTGGACGTTCAGACCAATGCCAAGGGGGGAAAATTCATGTCCATAGAGGACTCCCATCAGGGCGCGCTGGTGCGCAAGGTGGACGTGGAGGTGCTGTGGGAGCCCGGCAACTTCCAGGACGACGGGGCCAAGAGGGTGGGTGTGTGCTTTGCGAGCAACACCAACCTGGAGCTGTGGACGGAGGAGGTGGAGCAGGGCTTCATCGACAACATGATCATCTTCCAGAAGCCCTTTCCGGGGGCCGCCCGCACCGAGCTTGAGAGCCAGCTGCAGCGCGCCGTCAAGGTGAGCGCCAAGGGCAAGCACGTGAAGTGCAAGATGGACTTGGAGCGCTGCCTCTTCTGGGACTCCGCCGGCAACCGCGTGCCGCGCCCCGCGGAGTTCGCGCGCCGCAGGGGCCGCGCGCTTGTGGGGGCCCGGCACGTGTGGCTGATGGGCAGGCAGTGGGGCGTGCTCTTCGAGGTGCGCCACCTCATGCTGGAGCCCCTGGAGGCGCCGTGCTGCCCGTTCTAGGCCGCCTCCAGCAGCTCGGAGCTCGTGGCCCGTGAGGCGCCCACGTACAGGTGGCGCAGCGTGAGGTGGCAGGACTCCAGGTCCAGGCGGACGCGGTTGTGGAGGGAGCCCCTGGCAGCTGGCGTAGGTCACTGCGTGGCTTGGCCGGGTGGCCCGCAGCAGCTCCTGGTTCTTCAGCCGCATGCCGTTGTCCAGCCTCACTCCGTCCGGCTCCACTTCCGCCACGGCCACGAAGACGCCCTTGGGTATCTTGCCCCCGGCCCCGATGAGGCGCAGCCCCGGCCACACCCTCATGCTCTGCGGGCTGTTTTGCGGAGTTTGGGTCGTTACCGATTCGTAACACCCCAAATCTATGTGGATGACTTGTGTCTCCAACTCTAAGAGCTTTGAGGCCTCCGGCGCCAGGGCCCGGTTCGCCGCTGCGTTGACGGCCATGCGCTTGCTGTGGCTGATGACCAGCGTGGTGTCCGGCCACCCGGGATTGGAGGGGTAGAGCTCCTTCAGCCTCGCCTTGGCCTGCTCCAGCGTGGGGCACGCCTCCTCGCCGACCCGCAGCCACTTCACGAAGTTGAAGATGCCGGGGTCGGAGCGCATGTTCTCCGTAAGCTCGTGCCTGTGCCCGCCGGCCAGGTCGCGGATGAGCTGGCTGTGCTCCAACGGCGCGCTGATGGGCCGCCCGGCCCAGGAGTCCAGCACGGCCGGCAACTGCCGGAAGTCTCCCAGCAGCAGGAACTTCACGTCTGCGTTCAGCCCCACGCAGGCCAGGTCCGCCCAGAGCGCCATGTCCAGCTGCGTGATCTCCTCCACCAGCCAGTCCAGCTTTTGCGCGCTGCCCCCGCGCACGTACCTGCGCACCCAGTGGTCGGCCGTCTGCGCCCCCAGGCCCAGGTTCTGCGCGGAGCAGTGCGTCTTTGAGACGAGGTGCACCGCCTCGCCCTGCTCTCGCAGCCTCGCTACAATGGTGCGGGCCAGGTGCGTCTTTCCGGTGCCCGGCAGGCCCGTGAGCAGCAGGGAGTTGCCCGCCAGGCAGTGGCTTTTAGGGTCGTCCACCCCGTTCCACCTCCGTTGTTTGGGGCGCTCCGCCTCCATGCGCGGCGCCCTGCTGCTGCCCAGCAAAGGCTTCGTCTCTTCCACGCGGTAGACCGGCGTGCCGTCCGGGTGGCGCAGCGCCTCCAGCGCCCGCAGCCGCTCCGCGAAGCGCTTCGGAAGCCGCTGCGTCAGCAGGCAGTCCGTCTTCACCTGCGCCAGGTACCGCGGCGGCGCGTCCAGGATGCGCCGGGCCTTGGCAACCATGCAGTGCTCGAAGCCCAGGACCGCGTCGTGGATGGGGCGGTAGGTGCCGTTGCTCAGCAGCCTCCTGGCGTAGACGAAGTCCCACACCATGCCCCCCTCGTAGGCGTAGGCCTGAGAGAAGTCCGCGCCCGCGCCGTCCAGCTCGCTGCTGCTGCTGCGCACGCTGTAGACCACCTCCGTGCTGCGCGCCCACAGGCCTATCATCGCGTTCACGCTGAGCTTGGCCTTGTGCTCCTCGCCGTCGGGCCACGCGGCGTCCATGCGCTCCAGCGCGCGCCGCAGCGTCGCCGCGTCCACGTGGCTCCGCGCGGAGATGCCCAACACGATGTGGTCCCAGCGGCAGACGCCCAGGTCCAGCATCGCGGCCAGTGAAACCTTTGGGTACCAGCTGGGCCCCACGTACGGCAACAGGTTCAGGCAGGACTGCCTCGCGTCGCAGCAGCCCTCCACAAAGCCCAGATCCGGCAGCACGCCGTCCACGGGCTCAACGCCGTCCGCCGGGCACAGGATGGGCAGAAGGGGGCGTTGGCCAGCCCGTTGCGCCTGCAGCGCACCACGTCCACGCCGACGTACGTGCTGTCCTTTGCGCACGTCTGCGCCTCAAAAACCAGAGGAGGCAGCTTGGGGCTCCGGACTCCATGACGCCGGGCGCCACGCGGCTCTCCAGGCTGGTGGGCTGCGCGCTCTCCCTCAGCGTCTTCTCGCTGTGGCAGTCGCCGCACAGCGCCTGCAAAATCTGCACGCTGCCCGCAAAGGCCTGCCTCACCGGCACCACGTGGTCCAGCTCGCAGGTGCCGGCCGTCAGCCCGCAGCCGCACAGCGCGCACTTGCCGTCCTGCGCGGCCAGGGTCTTCTGCCTCTCCGCCGCGCCGGGCACCTCTCGCTTCGCCTTGAGCAGCTTCAGAAAAATCTTGTGCGCCAAGCCGGCCAGGCGCTGGCCCCTGTACTCCTGGTTGAGCGCCTCGCACCACCTCCGCAGCACCTCGTGCTCCTCCGGCAGCTCTCGGATCCTGGTGCCCCGCCTCAGCCTCAGCCCGGAGTACTGCGCCGGGCTGCTGATGGCCACCTTGGGGCTCTCGCCGGCGGCCATGAGCTGGCGCCGCGCCTCCCGCAGGTCCTCGCACCAGAACAGCCCCGGATGCACGTCCGCGGCGTCGAAGCGCCTCCACTCTTGGATGGGCGGCAGGGTCTGCCTCGCCTCGCCCCGGTAGAGCACGCGCGCCGCCCTCTCCAGCACCCTCTTCACGGCCCTGTACATGTAGCAGTGCCCGTCGAAGGCCAAGAAGCACACGGTGCGGTGCTCCTTCAGCGCCGGGTCGTAGCTGTCCATGAGGTTGTTGTGCGAGCTCAGCACGCGCATGGGGGCGTTGCGCCACACGCAGAACTCTCGCACCTCCTCGGCGGAGATGCCGAGGCGCCTCCAGTCGTGGCGCAGCATGGCGTCGAAGTCGGCGCACACCTCCTCCACGCTCAGCTGCAGCAGCTCGGCCAGCTGCCGGGGCACGCAGAGCGGCTTGTCCTCGAAGGCGCTCGGCAGCACGTCCTCCTCGCGGGCAGCTGGAAGCTCACGCTCCTCAGGCCCCTCATGCGCTGGCGCAGGAGCGTCTCCACCTCGGTCCTGGAGTTCCTGTAGTGCGTGCTCTGGGTGCTGACCACCCAGTGCCCCTCAGGGTCAAGGAAGTAGGTCTCGTCCGAGAGCTGCAGGATGGGGCCGCCCGGATCGAGCGAGGCCTCCACTTGTTGCCAGACCCGCTGCGCCACCTCCTCCGTGAGGTGGGCCGGGTGCCTCGTCATGGCCCCGCCCAGCTCGTTCACCGGCAGCCAGTCCCTGCGCTCGTAGCCCGCGCCGGCGTTCCGCCCGCTGCGCCTCCTGCCCCGGATGATCACCGGCACGTGGACCAGGTACTCGTAGTACTTGTCGCGGAAGAAGCCCTTGCCCAGCTTGGTCAGCCGGCGCTCTCCGCCCTGCAGGGAGCGCACGAGCTTCTTCTGCCCGTTGCGCAGCAGGATGTAGTCGTTGGGCCCGGGCTGGTTGTAGTCGAAGTCCTTGCTGGGAGGCCGCAGGCCCAGGTGGGAGTAGTAGTGCTGGCCCCGTGTCAGCTGCCCGTCCGCGCGCGAGAGCAGCGCGTAGGCCCCCGGGCCGCGCCGCAGGTTCAGCATGACGGCACCATCCGCCCCCGTGCGAGCCCGGGCGCCGCCGTCCGCGGCCTCCGTGATCTGCTGTCGTTGTCTCGCCCAACTTGCCATTCTTTTTTTACGGGGCCAGTTTTTTTTTGCTCGGCGCAGTCTCCCCGGCCAAGTCGGGGGTGCGTTCAAACGGGTTATGCCCTCAGAGCGTTTTCGCGGCGGGCGGGCTGGTGCCTGTAGGGTTTAAACACAGCTGGCTTTCAACAAGTCACTATTTGCTCGAGAAGCATAAGCTCTGCGATGGCGACTCTCTCCGAGTGCGAGCGCGAGGCGCGCGAGGCAGCGAACCTGGTGCTGTCTACCGTCCTTCCGCACTCCGTGAGAATGGGGACTCGCGTGCTCGAGACCCTGGACGACATGCGGGAGATACTGTCCTACGACAGCATCGGCTGCAAGCAGGCTCTGCCCATCTTTGAAGAACTCGTCAAGGCCGGCCAGGAGCCCGCGGGTGAAGACTACCCGGCGACGAACTTGGAGCACGCCTGGTGGAGTGGTTGGATCGCCGCGAAGCCGCCCCGGACACTCCGCCCGTGAAGCCTCAGTCTCCGCGCCAGCCCATTTACCTGAACTTGAAGAGGAAGGCGTGCGAGCCGGAGCCGGAGAAGCCGGAGAAGCCGGAGCCGGAGGTAACCACTTTCTTGCTGCCAAGGGCCGCCGAGCCGCGAGAGGAGGATTTCATGAGGAACAAGGCCGCTCCCGTCTTCCACAGCAGCAACCACGTTCTGGTTCCCTGTCAGTTCCGCCACACGGGCCCCGGGTGTGTCCGAAGCAGAACTGCTGGAGTGCCTTTACAGGGTGGGGGACGACAAGTACCAGGGCAAAGGTTGCGCTTGGATGGCGTGGCGCCTCGTGGGCCAAGCTCAGCCTCCTGACGTCGGCCACCACGTCGTGCTTCGACCCGAAAGAGGGGCAAACTTGTGGGTCTTCTTCCACAAGCCCACCATGAAGCTGCTGCCCCATCCTCCGGCGTCCACCCAGCTCTACAAGCTTGGTAAGGGGAAGCTTCACGATGTCGTGAAGCTGATGGCCAACTGCTTGGAGCAGAAGGGGACCATGCGGGCCATGAGTCGGGGCGAGTACGACGGCCTTGTTGCAGCAAACGAACCTCCGGCGCCAGAGTTCTCCCCACGACGGGTTTTGAAGAACTACGGCGATATGACGACGTCCGAGTTCCAGAGCCATCTCAACAAGCTCGACACGACCTTCCGAGGCGACAAGGCCTTGAACACCGGCAAGCGCCCGCCGAACAGTGAGGACGAGTTCGTGCACTTGCAGAGCAGGGCCCTCTTGCAGCTCCGCAAGCAACTCCAGGACGACCAGTTGCAAAAGGAGAGCCTGCTGGTGTCGCGCCATCGCCAACTTCTGATGACCGACTTCGTCATCAACGAGAGCACCGTGAACTGCTGGTGGTACAACCCCGAGGTCCACTAGAAGCAGCCACTGGACTTTTTCGAGGCCAAGAAGAAAACTCCCCTGGCAAGTTGCCTGGCAGCCATGGTAGCCCGCGACGTGGGTCTGGACGAGTTCGTCATGGTGTCCAGCCCGGACATGCTGCGATCCGCGGTCGAGCGCAGCCTCCTGCGCGACGAGAGGCCTTTGCTCCTGGACGAGCTTCAGATCAGCAGCAGCAACATCGGCGCCCAAGGCGGGGGAGTGGACACGCTGAAGCATCTCCTCGGTCTGTCGCCCGGCTTGCCAGCCACCATCAAACGTCTCTGGTATGTTCATTCACAGTACATCTTGGCCGTGCTCCAGGCGCCCTGGTCGCCCACGAAGCTGCCGTACAGGGGGTCGTAGACGTTGTCTGCCTCGGACATGTACACCACGAAGTTGGAGGCCGTGCCGAGCCGGTACCGGCAGGCGAAGAGGAGCTCTCGGCCCGGGGTCAAGTTGTAGGTGCGCACGATGTTCCACGGGTTCACCGCCAGGGTCAGGGTGTAGCCGTCCACGCTCACTGCGCCCGCGGTGTGCGTGGCCAGGACCACGCTGCAGCCGCAGCTGGGGCGAACCGTCCAGTTTGACAGCGAGACGTCCGTGGGGGCCAGGATCTGCTCTCCATGGCGCCACCACCTCGCGGCCCCTCCGTCGCCGACTGCTAGCTCAGCGCGAGGCCAGCCTTCCGTGACCTCCGACGTGCCGGCAAGGAGGCCTCTCTTTAGAGGGGGTTTCCCAAAAGGATTCTATTCTACCTGAGAGGCTCCTGGCACTCGTCCGTCCAGCATTTGACCTCGTCCTGCGAAGGATTCGAAGTCTAAAACGCTGCGTGCAGGCGTGAGGCTGCAAAATAATGACCCCTAGATATGCTTGCAATTTGGCTCCAGGTTGCATTTCAAGCGAGCCAACCTTTGCAGGGCTAAGAAAAACACAAAAAAAAAGAAAACAAGGGGTCCCAAAAAAAGGGGTCCCCGAAAAAAAGGGAAAAGGGGTTTCCTTTGGCAAAGCTTGACATCGCTTGAAATGCAACCTGGAGCCAAATTGCAGCGCAGATCTAGGGGTCACTATTTTGCAGCCTCACGCCTCCACGCAGCGTTTTAGACTTCGAATCCTTCGCAGGACGAGGTCAAATGCTGGACGGACGAGTGCTGGGAGCCTCTCAGGTAGAATGTAAGCCATTTGGGAACCCCCTCTAAAGAGAGAGATACCGGGAATGCAGGGATTCCCTGCATTGAACTCCCCCCAAGATTTGATTCAGAGTGCGCCAAGCCGCTGAACCCCCACAGTCTCCGGGCTCCTTGCTATATGTGCTATATGTGCTATATCTTACACGCCAAGCCGCTGAACCCCCACAGTCTCCGGGCTCCTTGCTATATGAGCTATATGTGCTATATCTTACACGCCAAGCCGCGGAACCCCCACTCTCCCCCAGCTCCTTGCTATATGTACTATATGTGCTATATATTCTGTACGCGCGAAATCTGTAGTATATGTGCTATATAGGGCCATATAGCACATATAGCACATATAGCAAGGACCCGGGGGAGAGTGGATGTTCAGTGGCTTGCCTTGTGAGATATAGCACATATAGCACATATAGCAAGCTCAGTGGCTTGCCTTGTGAGATATAGCACATATAGCACGTATAGCAAGGGCCCGGGGGACTGTGAGGGTTCGGCGGCTTGGTGCCTGCCGCCTGCCTGGCATCGAAGCCTCCCGGCCGCGCCACCTGCCCGGCATCGAAGCCTCCAGCCTACCGAGCCTGCGCCAAGGTCGGGATTCTTCCCAGGAAAAAAATTCCAGTCCTTTTGTGGGAGGACTGCAGCACGCTTTTTTTTGCCAATGGCTGCGAGGCCCCAGGATTGCCTCCTTCAATCCTGTTGTCACCCCAGGATTGAGGGGAACTCCACGCGGAACTCCACGCGGGCAACTCGGAAAAAAAGGGACATGCCTGTTTCCAGTTCCGAACTCCACGCGGGCAACTCCGAAAAAATGTGTTTCCAGTTCCGAACTCCACGCGGGCAACTCCGAAAAAATGGGACATGCCTGTTTCCAGTTCCGAACTCCACGCGGGCAGCAACCAAAAAATGGTTGGTGCCTGTTTCCAGTTCCGAGGCACTTCGAAAGCACAAGTGCCACTTGTGCTTTCGAGCATCACATTCCTGCCCGGCATCGGAGGCTTCGATACCTAGCGCGCCACAGTCCTGCCGCGCCACCTGCCCGGCATAGAAGCCCGGCCGCGCCGCCTGCCCGGCATTGGAGCCGCGCCAGTGATGTCGCATATCACCAACTACGAAGCAGTGTCCGATTATGTCGGACACTGGCTCCACACCTAGCGCGCCACCCGGCCGCGCCACCTGCCCGGCATAGAAGCCTCAACCCGGCCGCGCTTGCGCCACCCGAGGTCCAGGAAAAAAATTTCCAGTTGTCCCGTGGGGGGACGACTGTAGCACGCTTTTTATTTGACCGGTGAGGTCTTGCGATTTGACCGGCAAAATCGGTCAAATCATCAAATTGAGTCCCATTGCAGCCGCGCTACTTCCGAAAAAAAAACCCTGGTGCGGGCCTGGTGCGGGCCTCGCTTTCAAGGTCACCCACGGACTGTGACACGTACTTGCGGAAACTTGCGCCGAAGAGGGGTTGGTGCGTTTGACACACCAACAAGCGGTGGCGCCTGTGAGGGGGTGTTGTGTCAAACACACCAACCCCCGAATCACAGAGGACCAGGAAACTTCTCCGAACGGCCGGAATGCCACTCCAAGACCGAAGCCGCGGAGCCGGCCTCGCTCAGACCGAAGCCGCGGAGCCGGCCTCGCTTTGCGGAATAGCCACTGGACTAAGGCGGTGATATGTAAACATGTTTGAAGGACCTGTCACCGGCAACATCCCGGAGGTCCTGGACAACGGAGAGGTAACTGACGGCACGCACGTCACCGCAGGGCAGCTGGCCCTCGCTCTGACGCCGTACGCGCAAGTAACGGACCTGGCGGTAAACACTGCGGCGTCCGGCAACAACGCGGCGGCCATCCAGTCCCTGGACGACAGAGTCACCGCAGAGCTGGCGTCAAAGCTGGACAGCAGCGCGCTGGCGCCGGCGATTGCGCCTCTTGCCACGGCGGCGGCCCTGGCCACCACGGACGGGCAGGTGGCCGCGCACAGAAGCAGCATCGCCGCGCTGCAGAGCTCGCTGACCACGGGCCTCTCCAACAAGGCAGACCAGTCGGCCTTCGACGTGCTGGAGGGCGTGGTGGCCACTAAGAGCACCCCCGACTCAGTGGACCTGAAGCTGTCCAACTACAGCACCACGGCGGCCATGAACGGCTCCATCGCCTCGGCCAACAACGCCACGCTGGCCACGGTGGCCGCAGACGGTGGTGGACCAGCACTCCCTGGACATAGCGGCGAGGATCACGCCGCTGGAGGTGGACACCAAGGTGGCCAACGCTCTCCTGGGGGCCGTCACCGCCGCGGCGCTGGCCTCCGAGCTCGCGAGCCGAGACGCCTCCATCTCGGGGCTGCAGGCCTCCAAGGCGGACGCCAGCGCGCTGACCGCGTACGCGCTGCAGTCGGCCGTCGACACTTCCTCCGAGGTGGACTCTAAGATAGCGGCCGCTCTCCTGGGCGCCGTCACCACGGCAGCCCAGGACGCCGCCCTCCTCGGCAAGGCGAACGCCAGCGCGCTGGCCGCCCTGCTCTCCACGGTGGACGGACTGGACACGCCACTGGAGGTAGACACCAAAATAGCAAATGCCCTGCTGGGTCTCGCCACCGAGGCCTTCGTCGCAGCGCAGCTTGCTAGCCGGGACTCCAGCATCACGGCGCTCCAGGGGGCCAAGGCCGACGCGACGCTGCTGGCCTCATACGCCACGAACGCCGCGCTCACGGCCAGCGAGACCACGCTCCAGAGCGCCCTCGACGCAATCCTCGCGGAGCTCGCAGCCCTGCAGCTTTCCGGCAGCGGCGTTGTTCCTCCCGGCCAGGTACTTCCTGCTCGACTTGGAGATCCTTCGTCGGAAATTGATTTCCAGGAAGCCACATCACATAAACAAAACAAAAAATAAGCAACGTCGTTCGCAACCTGGGAGTCACGGAGGCAGCCTCGGCGCTGCAGATAGCAGTGCGCTTTCCGGACGACGGAGGGGCCGACGAGGTGGTGGCCGCCATAGGAGAGCAGAACCTGGGCCCCACGGACGTCTCGCTGTCAAACTGGACGGTTCGCCCCAGCAGCGGCTGCAGCGTGGTCCTGGCCACGCACACCGCGGGAGTAAGTGTGGACGGCTACACCCTGACCCTGGCGGCGAACCCGTGGAACATTGTGCGCACCTACACCTTGACCCCGGGCCGAGAGCTCCTCTTCGCCTGCCGCTACCGGCTCGGCACGGCCTCCAACTTCGTGGTGTACATGTCCGAGGCCGACAACGTCTACGACCCATTGTACGGCAGCTTCGTGGGCGACCAGGCTGCCTGGAGCACGGCCAAGATGTACTTCACCGTGCCGCCCAACGGAGTGGCGAAGCTGCACTTCGGGGCGCACTTCCAGGCGCCGGGCCTGCCCAACCAAACGGCAGGAACGGTGGACGTCTACGGCCTCCAGATCCTGGACGCAACCCTGGAGGCCGGCAACACAAACACAGCGGAGGAGGAGGACACGGCGGCCTCGGCGCTGCTGCTGAAGCACGAGTTCCTCGACGGAGGGACCGACGACGTCACGCTGGCCACCCTGGGCGAGGTGCTGCTGGAGCCCACGCTCACCACGCTAGGCAACTTCCTGGTGCGCTCCAACAGCCAGAGCTCCGTGGCCTCGGCCAGCTTCACGGTGGGAGGCTTCAGCTGGAGGGCTACGCCATGACCCTGAGCGCCTTCGCCTGGAACATCGTGCGCACCTACACGCTGACGCCGGGGAGACGCTACTCCTTCGGCTGCCAGTACCGGCTGGGCACGGCCTCCAACTTGGTGATGTACGTCAGCGCGGCCGACAACGACTACGTGGGCGTCACCGGCACCTTCCTCGGCACGCCCTCGCAGGGCGTCAGGAGCACGGCGCGCCTGGACTTCTCGGTGCCGCCGGGCGGAATCGCGAAGCTGCACTTCGGAGCCTTCGGCGGCTCTATCCCCGGGCTGTGCAGCAGTGTCGGCGGGCACGCTGGACCTGTACAGCATGCAGATCAGGGCCAGCGCCTTCGAGGGAGAGTCTGTCTCAGAACGGACCTGCTGGCGGACTCGCTGGCCCTCACAAGCTCGGCCACGCTGGACGGGCTCACCGCGCAGGGCAACGTGGGCTGCGACCAGCTGCTGTGCAACGACGTGAACTGCACCGACGTGTTCACCACGGGCGTGGACGCCTCGGGCGCAGTCTCCTGCGCAGCGCTCACAGCCACAGGCACCGTCGCCGGGGCCGCGCTGTCGTCCACGGGGGCCGTGTCAGGCAGCTCGCTGAGCATCAGCGGCGCGGCCAGCGTGGGCCTGCTGAGCTCCGCCACAGGAATCACGGGCAGCACACGCACCATCAACAACACGGCCAACGCCGGGAACTTCACCACGGTGGGCGACGTGTCCACGGGGACATTGACGGCCTCGGGCGCAGCAACCGCGGCGAGCTTCGCAGCCACCGGGGCGCTCACGGGCGCCACGCTGACCATCACCGGGGCGGCCTCCGCGGGGCCGCTGCGCTGCGAGAGCCTGGGCTGCACCTTCACGGCCACGAGCGGCGGAGTGTCGACGGGCAGCGTGGTGTGCGGCGACGTGACGAGCTCGGGCACGGTCTCCGCGCCGCAGCTCTTCGCCTCCAACACGCTCACCGTGACCAACACCTCCGACTTCTCGGACGATCTCTTCCTGACATCAAGGGGTCAAAGTGCGCAATGATCTCAAGGGCGCTGAGCACCAGCGCGTCGCCCTCCAGGAGCCGCCGCGGGCGCGTCGTCAGCGCGCGGCTGTATTCCGTGCAGACGGGGCTGGCCCAGACCATGTCGAAGTGCCCCGGAAACGTAGTGTAGTCCCAGCTCCGGATGTCGCACAGGATGGTGGGCTCAAATTTCGACACGATGTCCAGGGAGACGACCTCCCAGCCCGCCGCCTCGAAGGCCCTGCCCACCGACTTGGTGCCGCAGAAAGCTCCAGGAGTCTCGGCATTTTTAAAGAGCAAGATCACCGCCACTGCGACGACCAAGAAAACTCGCACGTTCATCGGACCGGACTTTTTTCCTACGGATAAAAAAAGGAGCCGAACTTCGCAATGAAGCTTGCACTCGGGCTGGACGTTCAGACCAATGCCAAGGGGGGAAAGTTCATGTCCATAGAGGACTCCCATCAGGGCGCGCTGGTGTGCAAGGTGGACGTGGAGGTGCTGTGGGAGCCCGGCAACTTCCAGGACGACGGGCCAAGAGGGTGGGCGTGTGCTTTGCGAGCAACACCGACCTGGAGCTGTGGACGGAGGAGGTGGAGCAGGGCGTCATCGACAACATGATCATCTTCCAGAAGCCCTTTCCGGGGGCCGCCCGCACGGAGCTTGAGAGCCAGCTGCAGCGCGCCGTCAAGGTGAGCGCCAAGGGCAAGCACATGAAGTGCAAGATGGACTTGGAGCGCTGCCTCTTCTGGGACCCCGCCGGCAACCGCGTGCCGCGCCCCGCGGAGTTCGCGCGCCGCAGGGGCCGCGCGCTTGTGGAGGCCCGGCACGTGTGGCTGATGGGCAGGCAGTGGGGCGTGCTCTTCGAGGTGCGCCACCTCAAGCTGGAGCCCCTGGAGGCGCCGTGCTGCCCGTTCTAGGCCGCCTCCAGCAGCTCGGAGCTCGTGGCCCGTGAGGCGCCCACGTACAGGTGGCGCAGCGGGAGGTGGCAGGACTCCAGGTCCAGGCGGACGCGGTTGTGGAGGGTGAGCCCCTGGCAGCGGGCGTAGGTAACTGCGTGGCTCGGCCGGGTGGCCCGCAGCAGCTCCTGGTTCTTCAGCCGCATGCCGTTGTCCAGCCTCACTCCGTCCGGCTCCACTTCCGCCACGGCCACAAAGATGCCCTTGGGTATCTTTCCGCCGGCCCCCATGAGGCGCAGCCCCGGCCACACCCTCATGCTCTGCGGGCTGTTCTGTGTTATACATTTATCACACCCATTTTGGGTCTCACCCACATCTATGTGGATGACCTGCGTCTCCAATTGGAGCAGCTTTGAGGCCTCCGGCGCCAGGGCCCGGTTCGCCGCTGCGTTGACGGCCATGCGCTTGCTGTGGCTGATGACCAGCGTGGTGTCCGGCCACCCGGGCTTGGAGGGGTAGAGCTCCTTCAGCCTCGCCTTGGCCTGCGCCAGCGTGGGGCACGCTCCTCGCCGACCCGCAGCCACTTCACGAAGTTGAAGATGCCGGGGTCGAGCGCATGTTCTCCGTAAGCTCGTGCCTGTGCCCGCCGGCCAGGTCGCGGATGAGCTGGCTGTGCTCCAACGGCGCGCTGATGGGCCGCCCGGCCCAGGAGTCCAGCACGGCCGGCAACTGCCGGAAGTCTCCCAGCAGCAGGATCTTCACGTCGGCGTTCAGCCCCACGCAGGCCAGGTCCGCCCAGAGCGCCATGTCCAGCTGCGTGATCTCCTCCACCACCAGCCAGTCCGGCTTTTGCGCGCTGCCCCCGCGCACGTACCTGCGCACCCAGTGGTCGGCCGTCTGCGCCCCCAGCCCCAGGTTCTGCGCGGAGCAGTGCGTCTTGGACACCAGGCGCACCGCCTCGCCCTGCTCTCGCAGCCTCGCCACAATGGTCCGGGCCAGGTGCGTCTTTCCGGTGCCCGGCAGGCCCGTGAGCAGCAGGGAGTTGCCCGCCAGGCAGTGGCTTATAGGGTCGTCCACCCCGTTCCACCTCCGTTGTTTGGGCCGCTCCGCCTCCATTCGCGGCGCCCTGCTGCTGCCCAGCAACGGCTTCGTCTCTTCCACGCGGTAGACCGGCGTGCCGTCCGGGTGGCGCAGCGCCTCCAGCGCCCGCAGCCGCTCCGCAAAGCGCTTCGGCAGCCGCTGCGTCAGCAGGCAGTCCGTCTTCACCTGCGCAAGGTAGCGCGGCGGCGCGTCCAGGATGCGCCGGGCCTTGGCCACCATGCAGTGCACAAAGCCCAGGACCGCGTCATGGATGGGGCGGTAGGTGCCGTTGCTCAGCAGCCTCCTGGCGTAGACGAAGTCCCACACCATGCCCCCCTCGTAGGCGAAGGCCTGAGAGAAGTCCGCGCCCGCGCCGTCCAGCTCGCTGCTGCTGCTGCGCACGCTGTAGACCACCTCCGTGCTGCGCGCCCACAGGCCTATCATCGCGTTCACGCTGAGCTTGGCCATGTGCTCCTCGCCCTCGGGCCACGCGGCGTCCATGCGCTCCAGCGCGCGCCGCAGCGTCGCCGCGTCCACGTGGCTCCGCGCGGAGATGCCCAACACGATGTGGTCCCAGCGGCAGACGCCCAGGTCCAGCATTGCGGCCAGCGAAACCTTCGGGTACCAGCCGGGCCCCACGTACGGCAACAGGTTCAGGCAGAACTGCCTCGCGTCGCAGCAGCCCTCCACAAAGCCCAGGTCCGGCAGCACGCCGTCCACGGGCTCAACGCCGTCCGCCGGGCACAGGATGGGCAGGGGGAAGGGGGCGTTGGCCAGCCCGTTGCGCCTGCAGCGCACCACGTCCACGCCGACGTACGTGCTGTCCTTTGCGCACGTCTGCGCCTCAAAGACCAGAGGAGGCAGCTTGGGGCTCCGGACGTACTCCATGACTCCGGGCGCCACGCGGCTCTCCAGGCTGGTGGGCTGCGCGCTCTCTCTCAGCGTCTTCTCGCTGTGGCAGTCGCCGCACAGCGCCTGCAAAGTCTGCACGCTGCCCGCAAAGGCCTGCCTCACCGGCACCACGTGGTCCAGCTCGCAGGTGCCGGCCGTCAGCCCGCATCCGCACAGCGCGCGCTTGCCGCCCTGCGCGGCCAGGGTCTTCTGCCTCTCCGCCGCGCCGGGCACCTCTCGCTTCGCCTTCAGCAGCTTCAGAAAAATCTCGTGCGCCAAGCCGGCCAGGCGCTGGCCCCTGTACTCCTGGTTGAGCGCCTCGCACCACCTCCGCAGCACCTCGTGCTCCTCCGGCAGCTCTCGGATCCTGGTGCCCCTCCTCAGCCTCAGCCCGCAGTACTGCGCCGGGCTGCTGATGGCCACCTTGGGGCTCTCGCCGGCGGCCATGAGCTGGCGCCGCGCCTCCCGCAGGTCCTCGCACCAGAACAGCCCCGGCAGCACGTCCGCGGCGTCGAAGCGCCTCCACTCTTGGATGGGCGGCAGGGTCTGCCTCGCCTCGCCCCGGTAGAGCACGCGCGCCGCCTGCCGCTCCAGCACCCGCTTCACGGCCCTGTACATGTAGCAGTGCCCGTCGAAGGCCAGGAAGCACACGGTGCGCACCAGGTCGCCCTGCGAGCTCAGCACGCGCATGGGGGCGTTGCGCCACACGCAGAACTCTCGCACCTCCTTGGCGGAGATGCCGAGGCGCCTCCAGTCGTGGCGCAGCATGGCGTCGAAGTCCGCGCACACCTCCTCCACGCTCAGCTGCAGCAGCTCGGCCAGCTGCCGGGGCACGCAGAGCGGCTTGTCCTCGAAGGCGCTCGGCGGCACGTCCTCCTCGCAGGGCAGCTGGAAGCTCACGCTCCTCAGGCCCCTCATGCGCTGGCGCAGGAGCGTCTCCACCTCGGTCCTGGAGTTCCTGTAGTGCTTGCTCTGGGTGCTGACCACCCAGTGCCCCTCGGGGTCGAGGAAGTAGGTCTCGTCCGAGAGCTGCAGGATGGGGCCGCCCGGGTCGCCGAGCGAGGCCTCCACTTGTTGCCTGACCCGCTGCGCCACCTGCTCCTCCGTGAGGTGCGCCGGGTGCCTCGTGGCGCCGCCCAGCTCATTCACCGGCAGCCAGTCCCTGCGCTCGTAGCCCGCGCCGGCGTTCCGCCCGCTGCGCCGCCTGCCCCGGATGATCACCGCCACGTGGACCAGGTACTCGTAGTACTTGTCGCGGAAGAAGCCCTTGCCCAGCTTGGTCAGCCGGTGCTCTCCGCCCTGCAGGGAGCGCACGAGCTTCTTCTGCCCGTTGCGCAGCAGGATGTAGTCGTTGGGCCCCTCGCGGATGAGGGGGTGGTTGTAGTCGAAGTCCTTGCTGGGGGGCCGCAGGCCCAGGTGGGAGTAGTAGTGCTGGCCCGCCCGGGTCAGCTGCCCGTCCGCGCGCGAGAGCAGCGCGTAGGCCCCCGGGCCGCGCCGCAGGTTCAGCACGACGGCACCATCCGCCGGCGCCGCCGTCCGCGGCCTCCGTGATCTGCTGTCGTTGTCTCGCCCAACTTGCCATTCTTTTTTTACGGGGCCAGTTTTTTTTGGTGGGCCGCGCATTCTCCCCGGGTATACTTGCCCGTAAAGGCCGGGGAGCTTTTTTACACGGTTTTGCGCTGAAAAATGCTATTCTTCTTGTCCGTATATCTATATACGGACCGGAAGAATAGCTCGTTTTGCGCGATTTTTCGCATGACATGACATGATTTTTTGCATGGTTTTGCATGGTGTTGCATGGTTTTTGCTTGGAATCGGCATGTGGTGCACCCCCCCAAACCCCCGAAGTTTTTTTCCCTGTCAGGCTGCCGTGCTTGTGAGGTCATCCTGGCGAAGCAACTGCGGGGGGTCTGGCGCTGGGGCTGGGGGGTGGGCAGTGCCGAGCAGGCACTTAGGAGTGCCGAGCAGGCACTGTAGGAGTGCCGAGCAGGCACAGTGCCGAGCAGGCACTTAGAGTGCCGAGCAGGCACAGTGCCGAGCAGGCACTTTAGGAGTGCCGAGCAGGCACGTAGGATTGGTACTGGCTTGCCCAACAGACCGCTCATGTGAGTCATGGCCCCGGGTTTGGCTTAGTACTGGTCTGCCCAACGGGTTAGTCAGACGAAGGGGGGTCGGAGCTCGGAGTTTTTTTGGCCCCTTATAGGAACCTATAGGAACATATAGGAATCTTATAGGAAACTCATAGGAAACCCATAGGAAGGCCATAGGAAAAGAAGAAGAGGGCTTCCTACAGGTTTCCTATGGGTTTCCTATGGGTTTCCTATGGGTTTCCTATAAGATTCCTATAGGTTCCTATAGGTTCCTATAAGGGGGGCCGCCGCCCGGCCCCGTTCAGGTTTGATACTGGCCCGCCCAACCTGCGCTCGGTACTGGCTCGCCCAACTGGGCCCGATTTTGGCTTGGCAGGAGGCTTCGATGCCAGGCAGGTGCCGAGGCTTCAATGCCAGGCAGGTTACGTGGTTTGGCACTCCCGAAGCGCTGTGCCGTGACCGTGTGACCGTATGATCCGTATGATCCGTATGATCCGTATGACTCGGGCTGAGGCTTCAATGCCAGGCTTGCCAAGTCATACGAATCATACGAATCATACGGATCATACGGTCATACGGGTCATACGGATCTCCCTGGGCCGGGGCAATGTTCGGCTGGCTGGGGCCGGCATGCCGGAGGCTTCGATGCCAGGCAGGTGCCGAGGCTTCGATGCCAGGCAGGTTACGTGGTTTGGCACTCCCGAAGCGCTGTGCCGTGACCGTATGACCGTATGATCCGTATGATCCGTGAGGCTTCAATGCCAGGCTTGCCGAGTCATACGAATCATACGGATCATACGGATCATACGGATCATACGGTCATACGAATCTCCCTGGGCCGGGGGGCGGTGTTCAGCGGGTTGGGCCGGCGCCGGCGTCGACAAAATGTGGAGATTTTTGCCAGTTTTTTTGGCGCAGTCACTCAACGCCAAAACGGCTAAGAGGGACAGCGGGCCCTTTTTGTTGAGTTTTTGACACCCAACGGGATGGGCTTGGTTCACCCAACCCGCTGGGGCTTGATACTGGTCCGCCCAACCTGCGCTCGATACCGGCTCGCCCAACCCCGTTTTTGATACTGGTTCGCCCAACCCGTTCAGGTTTGATACTGACCCACCCAACCTGCGCTCGATACTGGCTCGCCCAACCTCGTGTTGACACTGGCTCGCCCAACTGGGCCCGTTTTTGCGTGTTTTTGCACGCTTTTGGGATTGCACCCTTTTGCACCCTGATTGCACCCTAATTGCACCCTAATTGCACCCTGATTGCACCCTTCAGCCGGTTGCGTTTGCACGTTTTCTGCTTGTTTGAATGCACCTGTTCTCATCCTCACCCCCTCCTTTTGCCCGATTTGCTGTTTGAGCCATAAGCCTAGCATTGCAACCTTTGCACCCTGATTGCACCCTGATTGCACCCTGATTGCACCCTTCAGCCGGTTGACTTTTTGCTAGTTTTTCTGCTTGATTATGGGTCCAGGTTTTTTTCAAGTACTGGCTCGCCCAGCAGGCCCGGGTTTTTTGGCTTAGTACTGGTCTGCCCAACGGGTTAGTCAGACGAAGGGGGTCGAGCTTGGAGTTTTTTTGGGCCCTTATAGGAACCTATAGGAACTTATAGGAATCTTATAGGAAACCCATAGGAAACCCATAGGAAACTCATAGGAAACCTGTAGGAAGCCCTCTTCTTCTTTCCCTATGGCCTTCCTATGGGTTTCCTATGGGTTTCCTATAAGATTCCTATAGGTTCCTATAGGTTCCTATAAGGGGCCCGCCGCCCGACCCGTTCAGGTTTGATACTGGTCCGCCCAACCTGCGCTTGATACTGGTTCGCCCAACCCCGTTTTTGATACTGGTTCCCCCAACTCCGTTTTGATACTGGCTCTCCCAACGGATTTTTTGCTCCGGTTTTTGGGCTCTATCGCTTGGGCCTCTTTTAGGCAGACCGCATCCAGCCGAGGGTGGGGGGAGCCTGACCGAAGACAGGGGGGGGGTGTGAGACATTGAGACAAGTGAGACAAACACAAAACCGGAATTTGGCTGTTTTTTGAGCAAGTGAGACAAGTGAGACAAAAAATGGGACAAGTGAGACGAACACGAAACCTGTTGATTTTGCTGTTTTGAGCAACTGAGACAAGTGAGACAAGTGAGATAGACACAAAGGCGGCAAAATTCGCTGTTTGTGAGCAATTTTGCTGAGATATTTGGACAATTGAGACAAGTGAGACAAATGAGACCATACAGAACTGTCCGGAAAACAATGCCAAATGGACGTTTTTTTGTTTGTCTCACTTGTCTCACTTGTCTCACTTGTCTCAGGGGGGGGTCTCTGGCTCTGGAGAAAAAAAAACTCGTCTCTTCTCAAGGCTTTTCGTGGGACCTGGTCGGAGATCAGGGAGGTGAGACAAGTGAGACAAGTGAGACAAATACAAAACTTGTTGATTTTTTTGCAGTTTTGAGCAACTGACACAAGTGAGAGAAGTGAGACACATGAGATGTACGAAACCTTGCGATTTTTTGCTGTTTTTGAGCATCTGAGACAAGTGAGACAAGAGTCAGACAAATGAGACAAACACGAAACCTGTCGATTTTGATGTTTTTGAGCAACTGATACAAGTGAGACAAGTGAGACAAACACAAAAGCGGCAAATTTGCTGTTTTTCTGATCAATCCTGCTGAGAAATTCAGACAATTGAGGCAAGTGGTGCAAATGAGACCACACAGAGCTGCCCGGAAAACAGCGCAAAATGGCAAGTTTTTTGTTTGTCTCACTTGTCTCACTTGTCTCACTTGTCTCAGGGGGACCTCTCTGGCTCTGGGCAAAAAAAAACCTCGTCTCCTCTAGTGGTGAATTTTGCCAAATAGACTTGCTCTTTTTTTCTTGGATGGATTGGATGACGTGAAGAGAGCCATGGCAATGTCTCAATGATACTGGTTCGCGAAACGGGTCTGGGGGGATTCTTTTTTTTTAAGTACTGGTTCGCCCAACGAACGGGTGGTGGAAGTTGGGATGGGCACTGGCTTGCCCAACGGGTAGAGGGGGTCTGCTTGGTACTGGTCTGCCCCAACAGGTGGGGGGCCCAACAAAAGTTTTAGGGGGTTGGGGTTGGTACTAGTCTGCTCAAACGGGCGTGGGGGGTTTGGGGGGTGGTACTGGTCCGCCCAGACACACTGAGACAAGTGAGACAAGCACAAAACGGACCAATTTGGCCTTTTTTTGGTATGAAAGCCTTCCCTGAAACAAGCCATTTTTTACCTGTTTTCTACAATGAAGAGACGGGTCGTTTTTTTTATCAGAGCCAGAGAGACCCCCCTGAGACAAGTGAGACAAGTGAGACAAGTGAGACAAACGCAAAACCGGCCATTTTGGCTGTTTTCCTGCATGAAACCCTCTGTTGGGACGACTGAGACAACTGAAACAAACACAAAAAACGGGCAAATTTGATTGTTTTCTGGTATAACAGCCTCCATTGAGACAAACTGAGACAACCGCTGAGACAAGTGAGACAAAACACAAAAACCAGCCAATTTGGCTCTTTTTTTTCAAGTACTGGTTTGCCCAACGGGCCTGGAGGGGTTTCAGATTTTTTTTTTTCAAGTACTGGTTTGCCCAACGGGTCTGGAGGGGTTTCGGATTTTATTTTTCAAGTACTGGTTTGCCCAACGCGCCTGGAGGGGTTTCAGATTTTTTTTTCGAGTACTGGTTTGCCCAACAGGCCGACCCGTTCAGGTTTGATACTGGCCCGCCCAACCTGCGCTCACTGGCTCGCCCAACTGGGCCCGATTTTGGCTTGGCAGCAGGCTTCGATGTCAGGCAGGTGCCGAGGCTTCAATGCCAGGCAGGTTACCTGGTTGGTACTCCCGAAGTGCCGAGCCGTGGCCGTATGACCGTATGATCCGTATGATCCGTATGATCCGTATGATCCGTATGACTCAGCTGAGGCTTCAATGCCAGGCTTGTCGAGTCATACGGATCATACGGATCATACGGATCATACGGATCATACGGATCATACGGTCATACGGGTCATACGGATCTCCCTGGGCCGGGGCGGTGTTCAGCGGGTTGGGGTCTCCGGCGTCGAAAAAATGTGAAGATGTTGCCAGTTTTTTGGCGCTGCCACCTGTCGTCAAAAACGACGAAGAGTGGCAGCGGGCGTTTTTTGTTGAGTTTTTACTCCGTTTTTGCAGGTAGCATGGATGGCCCCCTGTTTGGAGGCTTGCCGAGGGGGCGTGGTTAGGTACTGGTCTGTCCAACGGGTCTGGGGGGGTTTCGGATTTTTTTTTCAATGGTTCGCCCAACGGGTTTGGAGGGGTTTCGGATTTTTTTTTCAATGGTTCGCCCAACGCGCCTGGAGGGGTTTCGGATTTTTCAATGGTCTGTCCAACGCGCCCGGGGGAATTCGTTTTAAGTACTGGTTCGCCCAACGGGTCTGGAGGGGTTTCGTTTTTTTTTTCAATGGTCTGCCCAACGGGCCCGGGGGGATTCGTTTTTAAGTACTGGTTCGCCCAACGGGTCTGGAAAATTCGGTTTTTCAAGTACTGGCCTGCCAAAGGGCCCGGCATTTTTGGCTTAGTACTGGTCTGCCCAACGGGTCTGGGGATAGGTGTCGGGTTTTTTAAGTTCTGGTTTGCCCAGCAGGTCTGGAGAGGTTTCGGATTTTTTTTCAATGGTCTGCCCAACGTGCCTGGGGGGGATTCGTTTTTAAGTACTGGTTCGCCCAACGGGTACGGGGGGTTCGTTGTTTTAAGTACTGGTCTGCTCAACGGGTCATGACCCAACCAGACGAAGGGTGTCGAGAGCTCGGAGCTTTTTTGGGGCCCTATAGGAACCTATAGGAATCTTATAGGAAACCCATAGGAAACCCATAGGAAGGCCAGAGGAAACCTGTAGGAAGCCCTCTTCTTCTTTTCCTATGGCCTTCCTATGGGTTTCCTATGAGTTTCCTATAAGATTCCTATAGGTTCCTATAGGTTCCTATAAGGAGCCCCAACAACCCTCGGACTCACTGCCATGGTTTGATGCTGGTCCGCCCAACCCGTTTGGGCTTGATACTGGTCCGCCCAACCCGATTGGTTTGCCGAGGACCCAAACCCTAAAGGGACATTTGCACGGTTTTGCGCCACAAAATGCTATTCCTCCAGGGTGTACATGTATGTACGGCCTGTAAGAATAGCTCGTTTTGCACGGTTTTGCGCTGAAAAAATGCTATTCTTACAGGGCCTACATTTATGTAGGGCCTGGAGGAATAGCTTTTTTTGCACGGTTTTGCGCAACAAAATGCGATTCCTCCAGTGCCTACATCAATGTAGGCACTAGAGGAATAGCTTTTGCACGGGTTTTGCACGGTTTGCCCATGCCAGCCCCGCTCATTTGATGGGTTCGCCCAACCCGTTGGTTTCCCGAGCACCCCAAACCCTAACCCAAAAGGGCTTGAGCAGGCTCCGGGAATTCCCCAGCCTGCGCAATGTCTCGAAACCCTTTTTTTCTAGTGTTTTCGCTCGATCAGGCAATTCCAACTTGAGTGTGATCAAAGTTTTTTTTGCGCCAAAACGGGTCCGATCAAGCTTCCACGGAAATGCGGAGGCCTGAGCGTGCCTAAAAAAATCATTTTCAAAGGCTAGTCGAGGGTCCTGGGCCTCGGAGGCCCCAGGAAGTCGTCCAGCTGCCTCACAGCCGCCGGCCTGCCCCGTCTCGTCAGCCGGCCCGCCGCGTTGCCGCTGCCCTGCGGCGCCGGCAGCGCCAGCTTCAGCAGGGTCTCGCGCCCCTCCGTGCTGCGGACGGTCATGGAGTCCACGGCCCCCAGCTGCTGCACGTCGCCGTACTGAGGGTTGAAGCTCCTCGCCGCGTTCGTCGGCGCTCGGAAGGCGCCCGCGTCCTCCACCGCCTTCACGCGCCGGTCGGTGAGGTCCTTGTTGTGCTGGAACTTGTCGGCGTTGTCTTGGAGGACCCTGAACTCTGTGGCCGGCTGCTTCTCCACGTCCTCGGGCGCGCCGTGCACCGTCTCGTGGGGCCGCGCGTTGTAGGCCCCGGCCGCCCGCTCGAAGTGGTCGCTCCACTGCCCGCCCTTGCGCGCCACCCTCGTGGCCAGGTCCTTCTTCAGCGTCTGGATGCCCCGGTCCACCACGGCAATGGCGTTGCGGTCCTCGGGCCGCTTCGTGCGGTGCACGGCGGGCAGCTCCCTGTCCAGCGTGGCGAACTCGTTGCCCAGGTCTGTCGTGACCACGAAGTTCCCGTCGTCCCCCGTCAGCTCCCGCGCGGCGCGCTTGGTGGCCCGGCCCACCGTCTCGGCGTTCTTGTTCTGCAGAGGTTCCACGGCGGCCTCCCGGGTGAAGACGTCCATCACCACCAGGCCGTACTTCGTCTTCCCCCGCGTGTTCTGGCTGAAGTCGATGAGGTCGGCCTGCAGCCGGTCGTTCGGCCCCTCGGCCGCCGACTTGCCCAGCGCGCCGGCCCACGTCGGCCTTCAGCGGCCTGCGTCACGTCGAGGTCGCGCTGCCTCGCGAGTCGGTACAGCTTCCGCGGGTCCCGCACGTTGAAGTCGTCGGCCAGGTCCCTCAGCGCCTCCATTTAAAAAAACAGCTTTGTTGCCCCAAAAAGGAGCTAGATCAAGGTTCCCTGGATGCAGGGAGGCCTGAAAACACCTACTTGTTGCCCCAAAAAGGAGCTTGAGCAAGGCTCCGCTAGAACGAGGAGGCCTGCACAGCTACTTGTTCTTCGGCCCCCGCTGGGCCTGCCAGGCTTCCACCTCGTCCAGCCGGGCCTGGAAACCCTTGCACACCCCCCACAGCACGCTGGTGAGGTGAGAGTAGTCGAGGGTGACCATCTCCGTGCCGTCGCTCCACCGGGCGGTGCCCGTCAAATTCTTCCACTTTGTTCCTGCGAAGTCGTTTGAGGCGAAGCCCAGCCTCAGGTCCCCGTTCATGTCCGGGCGCTTGTACTGCTTGGCCTCCACGGAGTCAAAGAGCTGCTTGAGCTCCGCCACGTCGGCCTCGGCCATCTCCGTCTTCACCCGGCTGTCCGACAAATTCGTGAAGCTCGTGTTGCAGACCACGTTGCCCGTGTTGCCCGCGATCACGAGGCAGCCGGGGTTCCTCTGGTTCGTGGTCAGGGACAGCTGCGTGGAGAGGCTCTTCGTCTGCACCAGCGCCTCGTCGTTGATCATGATGAGCTCGCACTGGTGCGTCCCGCCGTCCCGCTCCAGGAAGACCCTGGCGCTCTGGTTGCCCAGCAGCCGCAGCTCCGGGCCGCTGTCGGGGGCCGCGCTGTTGTTGGACATTGCAGCTTGCTCCAGCCCGCCCAGTTCTTCGTGGGTCATAGAGAACCCGGCCACCGGGCTGCTGAAGACCCGCCCGTTCATGGAGCGTCTGCCCTGGGTGGACGTGACCTACTGCAAGTACGGAACTCCGTACAGGAAGCAGACGCGGCTGTGGACCAACATGCGCTGGAGGCCGAGGCGAAGCCTGTGCAGGCCCGGCAGCCGCTGCGAGGCGTGGCAGGACGGCAGGCACCTCCGGGCCGCGCAGCGGGGGCCGCGGCTGATGGAGGGGCAGTACGAGAGGGTCAGCCAGTCACGCGAGCTGCTCTACAGCGTTCCTGCTGCGCGCAATCTGCATGGATGAGCCACGTGAGGCTCAATACATGGCAGGGTTCATTGCGCTGCAAATGTCAAGGTTGTGGGGGATGTTTGAGGCTGGCGAAAAGCGAAAAATTGACGCCGCGCTCAGAGGAGCTCCCGCGTGTCCATACCACAACGACTTGGCACGCTATCCCAACGTCACTGAGCTTCATCGTGATGGTATTGTGTTGCCATCATCTGAGGATGCGATATCTCGTTCTCAGAATGTTCGAACGAGCGCAACCACTACATTCGCTATTTGGCGCTCAAACGCAATGGGCTGTACATTTCTACACATTGTGGATTGCAGCAAAGATCCTCGACATCACCAAGGAAGAAATGAAGCTATTGGTCAGCGAACGCAGGCATCCAGTGGGAGACATTGTTTACAGGTGCTTCTCTCTGGCATTCAACTGCAAGTACATATCTTTCGCAAGGGCCGGGCTAAACCTTGGCAGACATGGATACGTGGTCAACGTGAGCGCTTCTATTGCGGCCACAGACCCGGGCAAATGTGACGGACCTCTGCTCGATTGATACATCCGGAAGGAATATTGGCTTGCGGACGAGCACTACAAGAAGTATGCCCGAGCACGAGACGCCCAACACAACTTGGACGAGGAATTTCGTCGACGTATCACCAGGATGGCCATCGTGGATCGACCTGTGTGATGCTGAAGTGGATTATAGTTGCGTTTTGCGGCATGGTGCGGGTCAGACCCCATCCATCGCCAGCAACATATTGATTTCACTATGATACTATGATGGGATGAATTACGATGTGTTGTGATCCGTTTGTCCAAGGGCCATGTTTATGTATGTATTTACATATTCCGACGACTATGGCATTCCGGATATTTATGAATGGGCATTATTACCTCATGGATGATTTCATTTCCTTATATGTTTATGGTATCTGGGATGGCTATTTTTGCATACATATTGCTCGCCATTTTCTTTGCCGGTGATATACGGATGGCTTACAATTATGCGCTGCTATGGATTTCTTCGGCCAACCCATTTCTATGGATGACAGCTGCGCGATGCGTACGCGGCAGCTGGGACCTCCGATGGCTGCGTTGTGATACGGGGCATAATGCCTCATGCCTCTGTGTATAGGAATGTGCTGCGGTCTGCGGATACGCGTTTTTTGGTTTAATCGAACCCGGCTAAGTTTCACAATGAATAAACGGCGTTGCAGTAGTGAGTGAAAGAATGCTCGACACAGTTTCGTATTCGGAGCCGTGGCCATTGGAACTTGTTGTGATGTTTGGACCGCATGATGAACAGTGCGACCCAAATGGGGGATGTTAAAACCCTCCTGGCCCCGTGCCTAAATTGGGAAGCCGTTCTGAGGTCCATGTTCTTGGTGGTTGAAACGTTCTTTTGGATGCCACATTTGGCTCAAGATACAAGTAGGGCTTAAGGTACTACGTTCGCCTGCGATCGATCTGTGTGAGAGAAAATAGGTTCATCCGCGCCGCTGATATCGGGTGTGTATTTGCGGTTATTGGACAATACCCTTACAACAGTTTGCGCTGGTTTGGCTGTATCGGTTTTTTCCACGCGATTGAGTACATTCAGCTGGAAGCTTGGTGGACAGCGTCCCACGGGGCGTCAACTTGCTCTTTTGACACTACCAACAGTAAAACAATTTCCAAAACTAGAGCCAAGGTTCTACAACGGGATCTGGCTTGGCAAGGATACAACTACAGGCGAATCCCTCATAGGGATCTACAACAAGATTGTCAGAGCAAGGACAATCAGAAGGCAGATAATGCCTCACAAATACGACCAGCAACTATTGGGCTGTGCAAACACAGGTCCATGGAAGACACCAGCATCAGCACTGCCTACATCGACTCTCACACCACCAGTAACAATGCCATCAGCAAGCAAAACAATTACATCACAGAAGGATGCAGCAACAAGCACAGCAGCAGAAAACAAGAGACAAAGCACAGCACAGTCGAGCGAACAACAGCCAAAGCAGAAGAGGACAGCAGAGCCAACATCACATATGGCTACATCACCGGCGCATCAGAAACGACCATCACTGCCAGCACCACCGCACACATCACAGACAAGAGAAAGAGATGATACAATAGCAGAAGGCAGCACCGGCAAGCAACAACGCACCACAGCAGAGAGACAAACCCTTGAGCGACCTACAACAGCAGAACAACCAAAAAGCAAGATGAGAATCAATGCCATCAAGTTCACAACAAAGGATGGTAAACAAATGGAGACAACCTCCAATGAAGACAGACAAGAAATCGAAAATGAAAGGATCCTACTAGAGCCGATCATACATGACACAGAAGACCTGGATCCACAACTTGTAGCACAAGGCATGAAGAAGGAAGTACAATAAATGAAAGAACAATCAGTCTTCATAGAGATTGATGGCAACACAATAACACCAGAACAACAAGCAAACATCATTGAATCAAGATGGGTTCTAAAACCGAAACACAATGAAGTACGAGCACGCATAGTAGCAAAAGGCTACACAGAACCCGTTACAGACCATGACCTACTCTTCGCAAGTACACCATTGTTTTGCATTCTGAGAGTGCTTCTCACAATGGCACTGGTGTACAACTGGTCGGTCTGTACAGGAGATGTGAGTGTTGCATTTCTACATGCAGCAGCCATCACACACAATCTGGGAATGAGACCACCACACGAGTTCTACAATGAAGAGAACAGACACATAATGTGGCGGCTAAACAAAGCAATCCACGGTCTTAGATCATCACCAAAAAGACCACATAGCACACGTTCTCACAGTCACACTCGAATTGGTGAGATGCACAACAGAAAGTAATGTTTAGAGGTTAAAGGATTGCCTGGTCTACATTCTGATCTATGTAGACGACCTCCTATTCATAGGAGTACAAAGCATCATCAACACACTGTTCAGCAGAATACAAGAGGAAATTCTGCTTAGACATACCGGCGATCTAACAGTTGGATCAACAATCCACTTTCTTGGCAGGAACATCTCACACAGAGGTGATCACATCGACATCAATTTGAACAACAACTATGTTGACACAATCCTGGAAGAGTCAGGGATGACTACATGCAACCCAACACCATCACCAGGGGTGTCACACATGAAAGGTACAGCAGAAGACGAAGCACCACTTGACCACGAACAGCACAAACGATACAGGCGGCTTATTGGCAAGATACAATGGCTAGCACACACACGACCAGACATCAGCTATGGGGCAAAAGAGTTAGCAAAGTCATTACAAGCACCAACACAATTTGACAACAAGAAGCTCAAGCACATGATCAGGTACCTCAAGGGCACAAGGTACATGCGACACAGCTTGCGACCAAAGATGAGTACCGCTTAACATTGACACATACACAGATGCCAATTGGGCATCATGTGAAACAACACGCAAGAGCACAATAGGATTTGTACTATGCTTCTTTGGAGTAGCAATACATTATGGCAGCAGAACACAAGCCACAATAGCACTTGCATCAGCAGAATCAGAACTGTGCGCAATCGGTACAGCAGCACAGGAAAGCCTCTATATCGGCAACTTCATAAAAGAAGCATTTGAGGTACGCATCAATATCAGGATACACACAGACAGCAGTGCAGCAAAATCAATTATGAGAGAAGGTACATCAAAGAAAGCAAAACACATCGAGCTACGACACCTCTTCATACAACAACTTGTCAAAAGCAAAATAATTTCAATGCACAAAGTAAGGTCTGAAGACAACCCATCAGACCTGCTAATAAAGTTTGTCAGCTGCGACACTCTCAACAAACACCTGTACAACGTTGGCCTGTAAGGTCACATAACACCAGTTTCACACAGTTGCACAGTATGTTAAACAACAGTTGCACAGTTGATACACGTATATGTTTCACAACTAAACGGCCGGCACACATGTTTTAGCTTTAAGTTAGGTATAGCCATGGACCTGCCCTGGAGACGATACAACCTTTCTGGTTTGGGTACACAACTTTGAGTTCATCTTTGACCACATCTTTTACATCCTCAGGTACATTTTACTGCATGAGGTTCCATACATGTTTCAGACAATGTCTTTGATACATGTCGCAGCCATTTTACATTTGGTGAAGACACACCCCTGCACATTGAAGGTATACAATGGCCATGTCAGGACTCACAAGGATCGCTGAGTACATCCCGGCCACAGAGGTCACAGTGGCAAGGACATAGGACGCGGTGAGCCTTACATCTTTGGGTTATACTGAAGAGACTATCACCGGGAAACAGCCCTTGCGTACATTGGCTAGGATCCACTTGGACACCATCCAGAACAAGACCAACATGACGCACATTGCAATGACATTTGAGGAGTTCATAGCTTGGACAGCAAATGGTAAACTGAAACACATCCATGGCTGGGCCAGAAGCCCAGAGGTCGAGCACATTGTTCCCCTTTTGAGGCTGTTACAACCCTTCTGAATTACATTTCTGTCGGGACATGCAGAACACAGCACTTGGACACCTTCATCGTGGCTACAGTGCAGCTGGATGCGAGGCACATTGCCGAATAGGCATCCCGCGGCTACATCAATTTCTGCAATCGGGACTTCCACATGCAGATCCACGTGAATAAGACATGGATTCAGACACGGGATGACCTGTCTAAACAACAGGTTTTCTCGTACACCGGCAATAATGGCCTGCTCGGGATTTACATGAAGTTCAACTGGAATACAGGGTACATCTGGTCCTACAACGCCTTGAAGTTCAACTGGAATACAGGGTACATCTGGTCCTACAACGCCTGCGTGAATCTTGAGCAACTCGCCACAGATGAGGACACCTGCCGCAGGCATGCTACAGTAGCACAGACATTGGACATTGGTGAGACACATTTCGATGCAAGATGCACACAGTCTCAACACACGTGGCACGGTTGAGGGATAAACAGTACCAGGACATCCGGGCCACATTAATTACATCCTCGAGCAGCAACATCTGTTTTACATAAACTATGCTACAACCAAGGCACAGGTCTACAATGAGTACCTTACAGGAGTGAAGCAGGGATCCACACTGCTTACACAGTGATTGCCAATTTTTGGCACACCGGATTTTGTGGATACAAGGTGTTGCAGCGACACCTTGCAAACATCAGGTCACACATACAGTCTATACAAACGCTCGATACATTAGAGGCATCGATGTACAAATTGAAACAGCCAGTAGAGCTGCTAACAACTTTACATCACCTCAACAAGCTAGAGCACAACTATTTGTCTTAATATCTAGATACATCAATCCAAAGTGGGGTGTTACTATACATCCTCACTTGTACATTCCCCTGCACATCTATATGATCAAGGCCTTGAGCCTACATACAGTAAAACTACAGCTTGCACCCAGGAAACAATTATGCCGCGCTGTCACACACAGGTCTTCAGGTATTTACATCATCAATCCAACTTTAACAATGTACATGCCACGTATGAAACAAAAAATGGTCGTTCCCAAAAAAATGTCGTACGAAACAAAAATGGTCGTTTCAGGCCCCAGGTATATATATATATACAAATTTGTTTTTATAGTTTATTAACTAAATTGTTTTATCCCAATAAATTCAAATTATTTTTTGGATCGTTTGGCATACAGTACGACCTCAACAAATTGCCTTTGCAAGCATGAAGTTCTGCCATACCTGGCACACGACATGTCAAGACATTGAGCGACATTACAACTTGCAACGTCGCTGGTTGAAATTCGACGTATCTTAATCCGACTCCGACTCTTCGCCGTTATCTTCGAGAATTGACTGGCACTGGCTGCTCCGCGCGGAATGTAGAACTGCTGTGTTCTGCAAAGATTCACGCACCTTTGGAAGTACCTCCATAGAACCGGACATGTCTGGCCAACAGCTCTGAAGTCCCAATTTCAGGCACGTTGCATAGCATTTGTGGCTCTTGAAAAAGGAGCATATTCCTTTCTGACCGTGGTTCATTGGCTCCAAGGGGCTTGGCTCTTCCTTTGTATGCCGTGCAATATCATGCATGTAGAAGAGCGTGTCCTTGGCAAGGCCTTGCACATCGACGAGAATCTCCTTTCTGTGCGAAAGTTTGTACGTGAAGTGGCTGAATGCCTGAGCAACCTCGGCCATGCCAGTTGCTACATTTTTGTAAGTCCAACCAGAATTGCTGTTGAATTTTTCCAAGTGTCCATCGAGAAACTCTTCTACCAAATAGTGTACGCAGTTGAAGGGTGGCACCGGTGTGTCGGCATAGAAGTACTCAACCCTTACAGAAATGAAGTGGATGTTGCTCGCACGGGTTTTGTTGAATGCATCGACATAATGCTGAGTTTTTGAACTGACATCAAGTTCCTGGAGATAAGCTGCCTGGTTACGCACTCTGGCCTCAGTATTGTACACCTTTGCCACAAGCCTCGCTTTGGGCCTCTGAGCATGTTGACAGTGGAAGACATACTTGTTGTTTCCGTCCTGATTGAAGGGAGCTCCAGCAATGTGCAGCTTGGCCGAATTGAACGCCAATTCGGCAGTCGGCTCTGCCAAAATCCTGCTCAACAGATTTCTGGCTTGCGGGTGCTCAAAAGTTCCCAATTTTCCAGGTATCCACTCTGAGTCCTCCTGGATCTGTGTCATGAAGCGCTTGGTGTTCCAGACCAATAGTTTCTCACGGGCCTTTTGCACATTATTGTGCAAGGATCCTGAAACTGAATCCGAGAAAAGGTTGGTGTGGCCCTCCAAATCCTGCACAGGAAAGATGCGGCCACAGACTTCCTTCCAAAGAGCTCGGAAAATATTCATCATGTGGAGAACATGCCTGCCATGCTTCCAGTCCGTTCCACCCTGAAGCCATGGGGAAATATGTTGGCTCTATGAATCTTCCGAAAAAGGACATCGGCTGCAAGGTGGCTGGGGATGTCAGGAAATTCATCATAGGCGTCGCGGCAGTTGTACTGGCGACCGTGGCAAGGCGCATCACAAATCATATAAAGAGTTCGAACATCACCTTGCCAATCTAACTGGATTGCTTCACACATGCCACCAAGCAAATCTTCGCATTCATCAAAGCCACCTTTGGCCGGAACGTTTCGAAGAAACCGTTGAAATCTCCGAAAATCTGATGTAAAGTCCAGAATGCTGTACCGATCCTCTTCATCATAGTCGCGGTAGCCGACAAAAGCGAACCGACATGATACTTGTGAAAGCCTTGCGCTTGACTCCGCGATGGCTTCAACACTGGCCTTTGCAGCTGCAATCCATTGATCCATTGACCCAGTACAATCCATCAGAAAGCATACATCAGCTGTACTTGCGGCGGACGCACTTGTGCCTGCAGACCCGCGCTGGCGCTTGCTGGGGTTGATCTCCGGTATGACCAAGTTGGGGGATATGATCTCTTGATGTAACTTGGCAATGGACAGCTGCTTCCTCTTCTTGTTCCTTGCATACAAGTCCTGCACGGCAGCTCTCTTCACTTTCCCGTGGCACGATAGGCACCACTCCTCTGAGCACCTCTTGCGGAACTGCAGCCATTGTCTGTGACACTGACTATGGTATGACTCTGCGCATTGCTCACAACCTGTTGCCTCCCGGTTGACAGGATTGAAACAAATACTGCAGATCAACTGCCTCTCATCCGTCCTGGACACTGAAGGAGGAGGGCTTGGCCGGCAACTTGCAAGGAACCTGAGTGAAACCAACTTGACCTTGGGGTGGTCACAGCAGCCAAGGAAAGACAGCCGACGCCAGTGCCCAAGAGGATAAGCGGCAAGCGGTGGGATTTGTCCGGCTTTCTCGTGACATGCGAAGCATTGGGCTTTGATGCCCACCTGCACCGCAGCATCTTGATGAAATCGTACGAAAATGCTTTCGATTCCCACCGGCTTACTGCCCAAGTGTGCAGAACAAGGACACACCAGGTCACATGTCTTGATGTTCACGGGCTCCTCTTGATTGCGGAAAACTTCAACCCAGCTCATATCAATTTGCCTGGTACCCTGTTGGCCGTTTTCGATGCATCTGTAGCAATCGCCGAAGACAGCAATATCAAAATAATCCCCACGGAAGCTGAACTGGTGGTCCGTGTCAGTTGGCAACATAGAGTCATCAGTCCAGTCCGAGGTGAATTTGATCCCGTGCCTACCAAAAGGTGTTCCGGGAGTCCCGGGCGTTCCTACCACACTTGTCAAGCTAGAAACACAGACAAGTTCCTGGCTTCGAGCCTTGCACGTAGAAGGCAAAGACAAGTGTTCAAAAACTGTCACGGAATGTTGGATTTTTTGAGTGCAAATCTATTCTCTGTAAGCAGGTGATGTGTTTTCTTGATGCACGCCACTCTTTGCAAGTCAGCAACTGCAAAAGAAGCCCCATTCCTTTCGTCAGGAGCAACAGACGTAAAGAAACTTAGAGACACACGGTAGGATGCGCGAGGCCAGGCAAGCAACAAAGCCAAAGGGCCTGCTTCAATTGCCTGGAATCAAGGCGTTGGAGTCGAGATTCTGGAGCTGGGACTGGGGAGGGAGAGAACTCAATAACCCAACCTGGCACGCGAGGAAGAGACAACATGGACTAAATAAAAGCTAGCAAGTCGCCTCAATCGAAAAGTCCACCTGTGCCGCACGCGCTATGGCGTTCAAACTAGGCATGCGTTGTTTGCAAGGTCGCTCAGGAAGCAAATACAATATAGCTTGAGAGGACACACACACACACACACGCACACACGCACAGGTACAGCGTGGTGCTGAAATCCAAAAGTGGAGGGCCTGCAGACAGCACGCACCCGCAAGGCAGCGCAATTCCCAGACACATACAAGAAGCCGAAAGTACACCAAGGCAAAAAACAATCAGCCATAGACAAGCAAAAGGCAAAACAACCCAGTTGAATTAGAACTCGGCAATTTTGAGAAAGCGTGCAAAGCCCATGAAAAGCCCAGAGACGCTGCCGTCAAACCAAGCACCAGCGCAGCCCCCAACACACTAGCACGGAGTGGAATCGAGCCCGCGAACTATCGATTTAACGATAGAATTGCGCCTTGTTTGTGACAATCGTGACAAACCAAGAAACGGATGCAAGCCTCCCAAAGCCCGCGCCCTCGCGCACGGGCTGACACACGCGCTCGAAACTCGACAACTCACAAAACACATTCTGTCTGGGTTCAGCTGCGCCTATTTTAGACCAATGTTGAGCCCAACATGGGCGCAACTTGTCCCAACTTAGGCCCAGCGTGGCACAACACGGGCGCAAATCAGGCCAAACATGGGCGCTTTGATCCCTGTATTAAGCCAAACACAGCCCCAGCATGCCTTCATACGCGCAAGCTTCGTCCAAAATATTGCGGTCCGTGCGGTCATACCTTGACGTGCTATGCGTTTCTTTTCTAAGCTACACCCAACCTTTGAAGTGCCTGAGCACTCAACAAGGGAGGCAGAATGGGTCCGGCATTTTGCTGGTGTAATGACTCCAAGCATCCTAAACTGGAGTCACAACAAACCAAATCTCGCCCTTTTGCACTCCAAATGCGCCCAGCTTTTCCTCTGTGGTTTGTAATGGTTTTTCCACGCGGTGAACTTCACCCTGGTACCATCCTATAGCAAGTGGCCAACTGCAAATCTAGAATGATCCGTCTTGGAACTAAGTCAAGCAAATGTGGCATTGTAAAAATTGAATCGTTGGCCACAATGGCAACTCAGGTGCTCGCACCCGGCAACCCAATCAATCGGGCGCTGGCACATTGGACACCGGGTGGTTCTCGCATCTTCTGTGAGCTGCTGCAGTGATTCCTGCTCCTCGTCGACAATTTGAACTTCCACCACATCATGCTTTGACCCGCGCAGCCGTTGAACGCGCACGTCTCTGCTATCAAAGTGGTTTTGTGCATACTTGTAGTAGTCGTGCTGAGCCCCCGCTAAAGCCACCCATTTGTTCTTCATCGGTACGACTTTTAAGAGGCCGCGTGATGGCCTGGTGATTGGAATTTCCCAATGCATAGTGGCTGTCACCGAATTTTGATAGTAAGGCTGGCCACTCACCGGGTCGATGCGCCTGACGTAGTTGTCAACCGCTTTCTCCTTTGCAAATGTCACATCAAGGATGGGGACTAGGGTCACGTCTCCTGACTGCAACTGTCGTGCACGGAATTCAAAGAACTCCAGTCTTGGATTGGGACAGCACTCCTCAGAGCGCACGGTCTGACATGAAACCCCCATCTTGTTGACCAGCATCAGCACCTGGCCCTTTGCTTTACACGTAAAGCAATGCACCCCAAGCGTAAACGAAAGGATTTGTGGCGCTTTGAGGTTCACCCAGATCTTTGTAAGACCAACAGGGTAACAGCCGCAAACCATATCCAGATCCAAAAGATCGTCTCCGTCTTTGCGAGCGCCTCCAAGCCGCACACCACCGATAGGAATCTTGGACGAACCATGCCGAGGGCACTCACCATCAACTTCCAAATCCAGCACACCAGGCACATGAAGCACCCCGCATGTTGCATGGTTGAAGCAGGGCTGGCTTGTTGATGGGACCCAATCCTCCCATTTGTTGCCCAAGCTTCCACCAAGGCGCGATTGCGTTGGCATGCGGGCCAAGACAAGATGATTAGACTTAAACGTCTTGTCTTGAAGAAGGCTGCGGCAGTTCATAGAATGAAACAAACCAAGAAAACAGGACGTGTCTGATATTCTCAACCGGGCGCAGCTGCACACGTGCGACTCCTGGCAGAAAACACTCTAGCCGCTCTAGCCAGACCATCTTTTGCCACTGGCAAGGAAACTCCAAGGACTCTAGATTCTAAGGCGCAAGACTGCATGGATGTCAACACTGCATAATTCTCACCATCAAATGTGAGAATTCAGGGCTCAACAGGCGCTCTACTCGAATTTCTCTCTTGCCGAAGTGTTCTTTGGCGTGTTTAAAGAAATTTGCCTGGGGCCCTGGAGTTGCCACAAATCTATCTTCACACACCACAACTTCCAGTACCGAGGACTCCTCAACTTCATCCGAAGACCAGTCGGGGAAGTGGATTTGATTTATGTGGACCTTCGTCTCATCGCCGACTTGCAACAGTCTAGCTCTCAACTCTGTCAGATCCAATTGCGGCTTCTTGCAGCAAGGTATGGAATTCACTGTTTTGCACACTTGTCCAACTTTGTTGATCAGAGTCACACAAAAGCGCTCACTTCTGCAGTGGGGATTGCAGCACCGCACCCCAAGTGAGAAGCATAGCAAACCAGCAACTTTCATGTTAACCCAAATCTTCTTGATGCCGACGGCAAAGTCCTCACACATCATCTCTGGCTCCACCAAGTCATCCCCCTTGAAGCTCTTGTTTCCGAGGCGGCATCCATTGAGATTGATTTGGGACATTTCATGGGTGGGACACTCTCCCCATACCATGACGTCTGCACTCTTGTCATGCAGCACTCCGCACCTGGCGTGGTCCAAGCAGGGGCACGATGAATCTGGCTTCCAGGCCGCGAACTCCTTTCCAAGCGTGCCGAGGCATCCGGACATGGCTTTGGTGAACTTCACGCGACCAGGAACTCCATAATTTTCTGTGCCGCTTGCTTGGACCGCAATGAACGAGGTCAAATGCTTGTTGGGACATGTTGGGACCCGTATGGTGGTTGTACGAATCTAGTAGGCAACACGCCGGCGTCCAACTATGAAAGCGTCTTTGTTATGTCTGGAAAAACGCACATGTTGACACAAAGCTAGTAGGCATGCAACTGCGTATGATGAACACATCCTCAAACCCTCCTCCGCAACCCGGAAGCAACATGCCTCTTGCTTTGGGTCAACTCTGATGTGATTAAACGACCTGCCTTATGCAACCTCGAGAAATCCCATGCCCCAAGAGGCAAGCCGTCCGACAGGAAAGGAAAGGAAAGGAAAGGAAAGGAAAGGAAAGGAAAGGAAAGGAAAGGAAAGGAAAGGAATAGAAAGAAAGAATCAAAGGAAGAAAGAAAGAGCGCGTAGGAGATGACATCCTTAGGTTCCAAAATGCTCCAAACAAAACACGACTCCAAGCAACGGCAACAGCAACAGTAGCAGCAGCAGAAAATTGAGCAACGGCAGACAAAGCAAGGACGCGTCCGTGTTAATTGCCCCGCTGCTTTTGTTGGTTTTCAATGGCCAATCTGGGCCGAAACGCAAAAAAAGGCACGCCTACGTTGTCGGGGATGGAGAAACAGCGTGGCATTTGAGCCACTTTGGGTGCTTTTGTGCATTTTGTGCATTGATGTTGCAGGATTGTGTTCGTTTCTAGTCTTTATTGTTGCTGTTTGCACTTTTGAAATTTCCCCGCAAACAAACTAGAATAATTAGGGAAATGCGGATCTGAGGGAGTTACACGATCAACATGGACTGCCAGAACTCTGTCAAAGCCTTCACAAATTCCAAATAGAAAGCTGAGAGCTGCAAAGACCCGAAACACACAAGGTGTTATTTGGCTGGGGGGGAATTGCAGTATTGAAAAAGCCCACCAAATAACTAGAATAATTGGAAAACCCCGGATAATGGTTTAAACGTTCAGAACTGTTGCACTTCACATGGATGGTTTTGGTAAATGTAGCATGCTGTGATGGGATCAGTGGCCTCTCAAACATCCCTGCAGTTGGATGAGCCCTTCTGCATCGGTGTGGATTCTGACAGCGCATCACAACTCGACTCCTATTCCTTTTGAAGGTGAGAGGCCCCCTTGCGTTGGACCACACTTGGCAGGGCTGCCGCATTTCCTGGCTGTCATGCTTATGAGTGAGTTGGGGGATGTGATCCTGCGGATTGGTCGTCCAGCCATTGATTTGGGGACTTGATCGAACTACCACTTTCAAAACAACTGTTCAGGGTGCTAGCAACCCCACAGACCGCATCAGAGGTGCGGATGGAGTTGGTAGTGTTTGAAACGCTCCAGGAAACAGAAGCACCTCTCCTCAACCTGCGCCCGCCCCAAAGCAACTCCACAACGCTGCTCTGGCCTGGAAGAGGAAACAAAATCCGATACTCTGCTGCGAACGACATAATGACTTACAAGAAACGGACAAAACACAAGTCGTCCGGCCTGAAATGAAGCTCGCTCACTTTTGGTGCCAAACCAGGTCTTCTGCTAGCACCAAGTCTACACATTCTGCTGATCTTGTACATGGCCGTCAGGCAGCAGCTCCGCTGGAAACTGAGACTCTCTTGTCCTAAACACGGGCAGACTGGGCTCGCTTCAGATGCGAATTGCCGCGCCTAGCTTCCTTCAGCTGTTTTCGGCGGTGCCGACGGCGGTGGTTGATCTCCCTCAAAGTCAATGTCCCCTGTCCTCGATGGCCAGCCACCTGAAAGCAAGCTGTATGCAATTTAGGAATCTTTCCCGAAGGTCCGAAGCAATTCGAAGCCTTCATGACTAAGTCAGTCAGCGTGTACTCGCCCTCGAAAGTCTCCAGATTGGCCACGCTCTTCACGGCACACATGATGTCCTTATGCCGATTTCTTCACGTTGCGACGGCAGCTCTGCGAGTCAAGTAACACGGCCAGTCGTCTTCTCGTGTCATTCCGCCAAAACATTAAGCAAGACAGATTTAAATTTCTCAAGCGTCGTCTTGGTCAAGCTCACCATCTCCAGTCCTACACTGCAACTGTGTACAGGTAACAACATTTGCATCTCGCGCCTGTCCAGTGCCTGGATCTCTTCCGGATCGATGCGACCGTTACCGTCTTTGTCCAGAAATGCCCAAATTCGCACCCAAACCTTTTCCGCCCAGTAGTGCAACAGCAGGGAGTGCCTCAGCTGCTCAACGTTCTCAAGGAATCTGAGTGGGTGACCTCTGAGCTGAGCTGCACGGGAACTGCAGACTCGGGATGTGGTCGCAACTCTGGTCGCTGCTCCCAGTATGACGCCACGCTTGACATCAGCTGTATCCCGAACCGCCTGGCTCAGGCACAAGCTGCACAAGCTGCACAGGGAGAAGCTGCATCGGCACCTGGTGGTGCCAATGCGGTAGGTGCCATCCTCATCCAGCGCTTTGCCCGCAACAGACACGACATGGCCGCGGTCGTCCACCTCCGGCTGTGAATGTCGATACATGTCGATGAATGTCGTTGAATGTCGACGAATGTGCAAGTCGTTACGGTCAAAAGGGAAGCGACTGCCTCGATGCCATCATCGTGCTGCATCCAGGCACCGCTGACCACTTTCCAGGTCTCCCGGAGGCCTTGCAGAATCCAGCCGGGCAGCTCGGCCACGACAATCTCCACGGACCTCGGTCAACGCAACCCTGCGAGGCATTGCCCAATATATCTAAAAATATTGCTCAGCTTGCCGCTCATCGATCTCTGACTTCAAATCCTCGGCAAGCGCAGTGCAGCGCAGTGGCTCTCCAAGGACTCCAAGCCCCCCGTCCCGTCCTCCAAGGAAAGGCGCCTGACGTCTTTGTAGTCCCGCTCGCCGCGAAAGTTACCGCCATTGATGACCACGCAGTCGCAATGAGGGCTGTCCTGCGCACTTCACAACTTCAAGTCCCACAACCGTAGCTGAGCACATCTCATATCAATGGCTCGCCTCTAGGCAGTCCAGGTTCAGAGCGTTGCGGATCTGGCAGGCTCGGCACTCGGCATCCAACGAGCGACTGGGCGCCCGTCGCCTCCGTGCAAAAGAAACGAGCAGCGGAGGTGCAGGATCCTCTGGAGTTGACGGAGCTCAGGGGCCGATAAGCTTTGGGCACCTCGGGCAAGGCTAGAGATCCAAAGAGGTGCACGGGGCCATATCTTGGCAAAGAACCTTAACAACCTGCGTGTAGCGCAAATGATCCAGAGTGGAGTAAACCTCCTTCACGTGTTCAGCCTCAGAGCATTTAGGGGAGGTCTACGGCATGATGCAAATCGATCCAGGCAAAGAGACTAGCAAGGCATCAGCTTCAAAGTCGGCCACCTTCAGCAGTTCTGCCTCACCGGCACTGCATGAGAGCCAAAACGCTTGCGATCGCGGCGAATGCGCTTGTGCCTCAATCTTGGGGCCGTCAGATCCGTCCCAAATAATGTCAAGCATCACAGCATAATGGCCATCAGAACCAGGTTTCAGGATCCGAGTGCCATCAACAATCCGATCCACAATGTGATGATCATGTCCAGATAGGACTACCGGAAAATCAAAGTTCTTGCAGGTAATTTCGTCCTGATTCTCGTACAAATGACAGAGCGGAATGACCAAATCACACTGCTCTTTCTGCAGACTCTTCTTGTAGTGTGCCAGCGTCTTCCACGGATCTTCAATCGTTGCACCCCCAAAGGCACCAGGCTTGTACAAGCTGGGCTCGCCGCTGAGCACGCCCACCAATCCCACTCGGTGGACTTTGTCTCCCTTCCGAAGCTCAATGATTTCTACGTCCTTTTGGCATTTGCACTTCTTGAAGGATTCGTGGGACTGCATGTTGCTGTTGATCCAAACCTGGCGAGTTCAAGACTAAGGAATTCTTCAGAACAAACCCTGCCGTGACTTACGCATGCACTTCCAATTGCATCCGAAGAACACCTTCGTACTCCTCCACGCGGCACATCACATCTTCGTGCGACAGGTCTGCCTACAAACTCTTGCAAGCAAATGCAACAAAGCAATCTGCTCCAACACACCAATCGCGCTCAGCCTCGTGATTTCCCCAGGTTACATAATTGATGGGCGTCTCGTTCAGCATGCGAATCATGCCAGTTCCCCGATCAATAGAAGACAATAAATATGGCGCCAGGAAATCCTTACAAGGAAGCAAAAAGCAAACCCTTCCTTCATCAAACTGAACGTGTTGCTGAAGTTGAAGAGCAAGGGGCACCAGTCAGCATCGAGATGCATCGAGATTCGCCTCAAACACGACCAAGCTCAAATGAAACTTGCCCCTCACCTCCAAGCAAATCTGTCCTCCAAAGCGCGCTTTAAGCTCTGCTTCCTGACAAGCGAATGCTAAGTACATGCCAGCATGAAGTGCCTGGCATGTGTAACACGGCTTTTTGAGTGGTGGCGCCTTCTTCTGAATCAGGGTCCTCAGGCTGGGGAAGTTATCTAAGATGTAGACATCCTCAGTGTCTCAGGACTTTGTCTTTCATCTCTCTATCTTGCCATCGGTCGCGGCGGTGATTTGAATGATGCGCAGCGCGCAGCCAGTGGACTTTTCCGGACCTGAAATCGAAGATGTTGCGGATTGTTGCAGCAGCATCGTTTTCCGAATCTCATTCACGGAAAGCAAGACAACAAATCCAACGAAAGCTGCCGCCCGGGCCAAAGATCTCGTCCAGGAAGGCCGCGTTATCGAGGCTTCGTGATTTCTGCAGATCGCGGAGAGCTGCTGCCACCTCTGGTGGGCATCCCCCTAGACAGTCCAAGACCTGGCGAAGGTTTCACCGTCACGAGTCATGTGTGACTCACATTGCCCTCCTCCGCCCAGTCATCCGCGCTGAACTTGTTGGTGTCTGCGGACAGCACCTGCAAGCTGTACAAGTGTCAAAGAACTCCAAAGAGCCCAAGACTGAGCCATGCACCTTCTGCACCTTCTGTCTAGCGGTCTGCATCTGCACATCTCGGAAGCTGCAGTTGTGGGAGTTGGGTCAGTTGCGTGCTTGGAACGATCTGGGCTTCGCTTCAGGATCTTGCTTCACGGATTTAAAGCTTGAAGCAAGACCATCTGAGCATTCTGGAGACTGAGCCGTACAGCGGCAATGCATGTTGCCTTTCAGACGTTGATCTCTCCAAAGCACGCTTCAAGGTGTACCACAGTTCGAAGTGTGTTGGTCGGTCGCTACTTTTCTATCCGTTCATTGGCAAGTGCACTTGGCTCACACGCGTCACGCATGTCACATGGCTCATTGCACTATGCGGGCACTGAAGGGCCAGCTCCTTGGACATTCGCCAACTAGCTGCGAAAGGCGCAATTGTCGGAATCGCAGCATGATCAAAGACTAGCGGCCTGTGACAAGCCTTTCGCCAATGAAGGAACTGAACTGTGGGGCTGAATGCACAACAGGATACCGCCTCCTTTGTTGCGAATGAAAATCATATGAAATACACATCTGCTGGGGCCTATTCCGCGCTTGATGAGAAGGTGCTGTCCGAGTCTCATGAGGAAAAATGTGCCAAAGTCAATAAACACTAATCATACTATCATACACCCAAGTGACAATGGATCTTAGTGAGCAACCTGCCCACTTCCTACGGGCAATTAAGAAAGTGCACCGCATGTCATCCCTTTTACTACGGAAAGGACTCGAAATGACCGTTATTGTTGGCCGTTGCTCTTCTCAAGAAGGCAAACATTGGCTGAGGCGTACACGGGCTGGCGACAGAGCCTCAAGCAAACAAAGGACAGTCACACCTCGGAAACATGCCGACTGCCCCTGCCTCCAGACTCGAACACCTTTAGGCATTTTCGGCTCTGGTTTTTTTCTCCAGACGCACTGGGCCAAGACCCGCTCTCTCTCTCTCTCTAAGCCCCCAGCCGCGGAGCTGCCAGTGCTACCTTTCAACACGGCTGAATTGCTCGAGAGCCCCTGCGAATTGCCCAACCCTGCCTGGGCTGCTCACCTCGCCGACACTCAATCCGTGCGCATACATGCCTGGATAAGGTGGCAGCCTTCTCGCCAGTGACCTGCACTGGATATAGCCAACGTGGTGTAATTACGCAGGCAATATGTGGCACTGCACTGCCTCCGGGCAGTACTCGCAGTACTCGCAACTTGGGCTATCCTTGGCTCGGCACGTCAGACCCCCCCGGAGCTGGGGATCAGGCGTCCACACAGCTCACAGGCGGCAATGGTCCAGCGGAAGTTGCAAGCGCTTCCTGGCTAATTAGCTCACTGCTTCTCTTTGCACTGGCTGACCAAGTGCAAGCAGCTTGAGTCCATCACTTCCCACGGCTTTCAACTGCATTGAGATGAAAGGCTAATTAGCAGGCTCCGACTTTTTCTGCGAGCTCCAGCAGAAAAAGGGGCAAACTGGCGCAAGCTGCCTTTGCTGGAAATGCAGCAAAGGCACAATGCAAGCGCATCTCCCAAGTTCGCGCTTGCGCGCAGCTGGCGGGCCAAACGCTTTCACGACTTTACTGGACCTTCAAGGATGACGTAGCCCAGACCGCACACGATGGCTATTCCTGAGACTCACACATGCCGGATCTAAGGAAACGTCTTCCCTGAGCTGTCCTGCGATATCCATCAGGACCTGGCGAGCACAATTGGCCAGTACAGGGTTATGTCAATGCCAAGCCGTAGCGCCTGCACGCCCACAGCGCCATGGGCAGGGTCAACTCGAAAAAACCTCGACACTGGGCAGCGCATGCACCTTGCATCACCTTGCATCACTGCCGGCTCGCCTCAATTGGGTCGGATGTGTCTCCTGTCTCTGAGCGCCCGGCCAAAGAAGCTTCGGAAGAGCGGTGCCTACGATGGTGGCGAGTACAGTGATGACAGCAGCTGATGCACCTGACAGAGCTTGAAGTTCAGCAAGCGAATGGAAACTGCGAAACACCACAACAACATTGAAGCATTGAGAATCTGCGAGCCTACTGTAAGGCACTCCAGCCAGGGTGTCTGCTGGAGAAACGCACGGACAAAGGCCAGCGGAGCCATGACCAACAGCAGCATCATGCCCACATGTGCCTGCTCTGACACCTCAGCGCATGATTCCCATCAAGTCGGATCTTAGGAGCATATTGCTCAACACAACCAAAGATAGTGAAAGGAGATTTGAAATAAACAAAGAGATGTGAAAGACTTGAGCCGGCCTTCACAGAGTTGCCCAGAGCTAAACGCCTCACTGTGAGCACCACGCTTTGTCCGCCTGCATTGCCTGAAGCAGAGATCATCCAGACCCAAGGTCTGATCACATATTGGAACATCTACACACTTGCCGGCCTCCCAAGCCGACCAACATTGTCAGGAAAAAGGTGAGGAACTGATGCCTCTGCATCAGCCCGCTGAAGGAATCCAGGATCAACCTTGGCGAAACTGTTTCGCCCCGTTTTCTTCGAGATGAAAAACCCAACAGCAAACCATCAGCTTTCTCTCGTTCGCAGACACAAGCCCAAAAAGAGGCAGCAAAAGCAATCCAAGTTCGATCCCTCTCAGATTTGCAACGAGCTTCATACACCGCGCTTCCTTGGTTCCCGGGTTCCCGGGCGATGACGTGCTCTGCACGCAGAGCATGGCTACCAGCCAGGCGCAGCGAGGGCCGAACAAATGCAGCGACTCGTCTGCGCCGTCTGCGCCACGGGCGTCGACTCGGGCGCTCTCGGTGGATGCGGTGTACTCGGGCGTGCCACTGTGCGCGGGCTCGAACTCCTTCTCTGCCTAAAGTGGAATCAGATCCCCAGGTCTAACCTGTGGGTTAAATGAGCTAAATGAGCTAAATGAGCCAAATGAGTTAACTGGAAACTGCACCCCGAAAACCTCAAAAACCAAGGGGATGGCTGGGAACCACCAAGCCCACCTGCGCAGCTTGTGAGCTCCTTTTTTGTTCGGTCCAGAACGACTGGCCACGTTCGGTTTCAATTCGAGGCGCGGTGGCTGGCAAGGACAGGCGATCAGTGAGAAAACCAAAGCCCACCACCTAAGTCACTGCGAGACCATCATATTGCAAGGCCTACACCAATGTGCCGCATGCCCCACCAACCACCAGAAAGCTCGGCTTTTCACTTGTTCGGCCCACTTGCGCACCAAGCAATGAATTGCTCACAGCCGAGGCCGTGACCGCACAAATGATGCCGACCTCGGCTCTGACACTCCATGCGCACAAACTCCGCGTAGAGCCGTGCTTTTTTGATTGAGATGATTGAGCTTGGTGCCGTCAGCCCGGCTAAGAAGCTGGGCACATTGAAGGTGTTCAAGGACCAGCTTTGACTTGTTTGCCATGGAAGTTGTAGGGCAGTAAGTTCGCCCAAAGGTCGATGCTCCAAAGCCATCGCATTGGAGAGGCTCCAGAGCATAACCATCGCCACCATCTTCTTTGGCCACATCGTGGCTGTGGCTCTATACGAAGGCCTAGAAGGCCTAAGTTGGCCTCACTTCATTGGGCACAGCCGGAGCTGACATGGCTACGAATGCGCTGCTCGGAACCGCTGGCATGGAAGTAGAGAAAAGCAGAAAGCCCGGATTGGCGCATGTCCGCCTTGGAAGAAGGAGTTGGGCCCGCAGATGTGACCTCGCAACCAGCTGCCTTTGAGGGCTTCCGGTCAAAGCTGCCACATTTTTCAGGTTCGGGCCGCCAGGGTCCAAGCACCAAACCTGCCTCACGTCTGCGACGCAAAGCAAGTCGCGTATGTTGTGCCAAGTGCCAAGTGCCAAGCTTCGTGGGTCCTCACGGGCGCAGGCCTTCTGCCTTCCTTACATGCCTTCAGCCTTAGCCAGCCTCAGCCAGCCTTAGCCTCGGATTGAAAAGCTTCCGTTTCTGTCTCCTCGGACGGGCTGCACGACCTCGGAGAGCGGCTGCGGCCTGAGTCAAGACTGATGGCCAATTTGGGAACTCGTGGCTCTCATAGTAACATGTGACTTATTGTTGCTCAATACCCAAATAAAGGATGCACATGTGCTCAAAGTTTGCCATGCGGAGTCGCTGAGTCGCTCCAAGCCCACCACCGTCGTGGCCAACCTTGGCATGAAACTTCAGCTCTGCCCCGGTCTCGATGCAACGCGGCGAATGAGTCTGCTTGTTGCCTTGTTGCATCCTGCTATTGTACAGAAATGCGCATTGACATTTAGGACAGGCTCAAGCCGCACGCTGTATCTCGTGCTTTGGCCGTGAGCTCAGCTTGCCTTTGCAAGTAAGAAAGCCCCAGTCAGAGGCGCATTTCAGTCGCATTGAACGACTTCACTGTCCGATATGGAGCGCCGCGGGAATCTTCAGGCAGTAGTTATGATGGAATAGCATCAGCAGAGAACAAAGGCAAAGAGTTCCTCCCAAAGCGATGTAGATGATGTCCTGAACAAACACTCCAACCTATCGCACCCTCAACTGCGCCTCTCATGAGCTGATCCAGTTGCACCGTACTAAGGTCTGTTCCAACGGCATACCGGGCAGCATTACAATGTTGATAGTGCCTACCTGGCGACACAAAAAGATCCGGCAAGTCAATATCCAAGGCACATGCACTGATACGTACAACCCATGCATTCCAATTGCAGGCAATTTGCATAGAAGTGCAGCAAAGATCGCCCTGGAAGTGACGCCAAGCAAGGGAACATCTGAAACATCTTGACGCGGCAGTTGCAGCACTTGAACCAGCTAGGCTCACCATCCACCAGCACGATTGCCACTGCAAAGAACAAGTTGAAAACGCCGATCACGTAGTTGAAAGGACTGAAAAGTGCCCCGAAGATGTTGATCATTCCCAGGATAGAGCCCACCACCAAAGCCAAAGCAACCACGAAGCAAATGATTCGCACGCTGCAGTGGTTTGCGGCAATGTACGTCTTCACCTGGAAGGGAAGGCCTAAAGCCAAGACTAACTAAGAACTTACTCCATTGCTTCGAGAGACTGCAGCTGGAACAAACGGCTTAAGCTGGCTAGTGCCCGCACATCACCAGGGGCGCCTCTTCTGAACTTCGACCCGTCCCGCTTTTGAGCTTTTCTCCTTTGGATTGGGGGAGGGTGGGGGGGCAATGACCATCTTCGTGTTGGTGTGAGCAGAGATCTTGAGTCAGGCGACCCTCCAGCCCTGGAGTTCACCGACAGCCGTGATCTTTGTGGCTGTTGTTTCTGTTGCCTCAATACGGCTCCATTCATATGCAATCCACTGGCTCAAGTCTGATGCAAACTTGTCGGCGCACAAAGCTCTCCATGGTGAGAAAGCAGAGCGCTTTCTGATTTGTGGTCGCTGTGCACTGATTGAATTGTAAACCAAGCGCTGCTGTGTTTCAATTTTCGGGATCTTTAGACTTGGAACCTCGAAAGGAAGTGTTTTGAGGTGCGGTGCCTCCAAGACTTCCTCCTTGAGGTGGTCCAGCGCCTTCTGGGCGTCGTTGGCAGTGGGCAGGGCCCTGGTGTGCCCTCGACGCTGGCAGTGGTAGGTGTGGTGGTTCAGGAGCATGATGATCCCGCACAACATGAGGCCACCTCCCATCCCCAAATGGATCAGGGTCCAAATTGTGAAGCTCAAAAAGTCCGCCATGGCAATGTTGATGAGACCCACATAGAAGTGAACCAGCGCTCGGCCCCTGGCGAGGCGAAATACACGCCTGCTCATGCGGTCCAAGGATGGTAAGGATGCCAAGGATGCTGGTATGCTTGCATCTGCATGCTTCAAATGAAATGATTGGGCTGCGCCTACTCTGGCTCAGCGCCTCGTCTTATAGCTTTTGCATCGATTGAAGCATTGAAGCGTCTTCACACACCACGGGTTTGTAAAGGGACCCAAATGACTCTGCACTGCACATGCGTTCAAGCACGCCGATCAATCCCTGACGTGCGCCACCCAAGAACTGGAGCCAGATTATCTAGCCATCAAAATCCACCCCAAACCCTAAGGACCCTAAGCGCTAGCCATCCCACTAACTCCAACCAGCCCTAAACTCAAAGCCGTAAACCTTAAACCTCCCGGATCAACCCAAGAACCAGCTCAATCAATCCAGCCTCCTTAGCCTTCAACTAACCTAAACCAACCTCGAACCTGATCTAACACCCTGAGGCCGCCCTAAACCAACCCATTCTCAACAAACCCCCAAATCAGCATTGAATCCGCTAAACCAACCCAAAACACCTAAACAAACCTTCAGCCAGCCTAACGCCACCCTGAACCAACCTAAAGTTAGACTAGACCTTGCCCATCTTTTTTCTATAAAAAAACCTAGGGTCCTCCCCACACTTTTAGCAACATTTTAAAACAGCACCTCAAACAGCACATTTTCAAAAATTAACATTTTAAAGCAGGTAATTTCCTAGTAAGTTCATCCATATTTTAAAAAATAAATTTTAAAAAATTTTAAAAAAGAAATTTTAAAAAAGAAATTTTAAAAAATAAATTTTAAAAAACAAATTTTAAAAAATAAATTTTAAAAAAATAAATTTTAAAAAATAAATTTTAAAAAATAAATTTTAAAAAATAAATTTTAAAAAATAAATTTTAAAAAATAAATTTTACAAAAACATTAAAAAATAAATTTTACAAAAAAAATAAAAAAATAAATTTTCAAAAAAATATTATTCCAAACATTATGATAATTTTTTACAATAAATTTTATCACAATTTTTGTAGACATATTATGGGCAAGGTCTGGTTCATTCGTTTTTTTACATAATTATTCAAATCTTCTTTCAAACATTTTATATTTATACAATATGTTAAAATCAACTGCATCTAATTTTTCTTTGCTACAAATCCATTTGTTGCCATTCTTTTTTATTTCGATTAACCATTCAAATTCTCTAAAGCTTAAATACCACCAATTGGATGTCTTTTGACTGTATGAATAGTTTCCAGCATTTCTAATTATTCGTTGGTTGTTGGTTTGTTCCATATATTTTATCATTGCATGTTTTAATGGGATGTAATTTTTCGTTTCAATATTGTTTATCATTTTATGATGTTCTGTAACTTCCTTTTCTAACCGTTTTTCAGTTACAAATCCGTAACTGTCATCTTCTTCTTCTTCTTCTTCTTCTGTTTTATTATCATTATCACTCAAAAAATCATCAATTATTTTAGTTTCCTGTTGTTCAATATAAGTTAAGAATTCATTGATAATTTCTTCCTGTTCAACCTCTGTAAATACAACCATTTGTATGATAATATATATAATTAATATTTCTTTAAGTACTTTTTACAAGAAATTAAATTAATAAATTAAAATTAAATTAATAAATTAAAATTAAATTAATAAATTAAAATTAAATTAATAAATTAAAATTAAATTAATAAATTAAAATTAAATTAATAAATTAAAATTAAATTAATAAAATAAAATTATAATTAAAATAGCATAATTAAATTATAATTGCTAAAATTGGATTATCATCATTAAAACTTAAATCCCGTGCAATTTTACAAACAGAACCACTGCCTGAAAATAGTTCTAATAAATTCATATTATTAGAATTATTTATATTTTAATTTTCAACAATTACATATTTACCATCATCGCCCTTAATTATTTTATAATATTCTAATGTTTGTTCTTTTGGACTTTTGATTTGCCCCTTATTTAACATATCGCAATATTTTTTACGCTTCGTGTCATAATCACCGCTGGGTCTGCCTATCCCTTTCTTTTCAAAGATCTTATCAATCTTTTCCTTCTCTTCATTGTTATTTTTTGGTTCGTTTGCCTTTGCATCAAGTTTCTGGTCAATAGTTTTTATCATCTCGTACAACAGTTTAACATTTTTACTAACTGTCATTATCTTCTTTGATAGTTCAACAATAACATCATTTTCAACTTCAGACATTTCTATATATATTTATTTATATAATTATTTATTTAAATATTTATTTATTTATAAAATTGATTTAATGTAAAATCTACTCTTTAAGTACTAAATTTTCATCATTTGTTTAATAGTTTCCTGTGCTTCGTTATCACCATTATCGGATGGCGACGCATGCCTCCCCCATTTAAAAGTTATATTATGAACATCCGTTTCCAGATTTATACTGTCTTTGGTTTTATCAATATTCATTTTCTTATCGTTTTTACTCAATTTGAAATTTGTCGGAATACACGAACATTTACAATTTCCTTTCTTTTGTATTTCTATTTCATTTTTCATTTCTAACATCTTTTTACACATAGGACACTCAAACTCGGTTAGTGCTGTTTCCTTAACAATTTCTTCTTCTTTGTCTTCATCTGTTGAAGAAACTGTAGTATCCGTTTTATTCTTTTTGTTTTTCTTTTTTCCCATTTATATTAATATTTACATTTTTATTTTTGATATATTGTATTCCTAATTTTATTAATTCTAATGTATAATAACAGCATTTCTTAATTTTATTGTCAGTTATTATTACTTGTTCTATATTCTCTACTTCATCTATTATATCAATATAATCTGAATAACTTCTATCCATATTAAATAATAAGATAAATTATTCTAATTAATCTTATTATTTTCATGCATAATAGAATATTGGTGGGGCACAGCACTTGGGTTTTCATTGCACACGCGAGCAAGACACAAAACTAATTATCTTCAATGCTTATTGATTGAAGCAATGGAAAACCTGTTCCATTATGTTATTCACCGCCACTCATAACATAATGATGTTCCATTTAATATTAATTACAAGTTAATTTTTAAATATAATTTTCTATATTTCTTTAATATCAACTATGACAGATGTCCCAATAATAAAACCAATAAACATAACTGAATATGAATTCAAACAATCCAAATATGAGCACGTGCCAAAATTACCATTTAGAAGTATTATAGTTGCGAGTTCGACGGGAGGCAAAACAGTTTTAGTTCAGAATCTTATTTTAAATGTTTATAGAAATTCATTTGCAAGAATATTTATATTTTCCCCCAGCGTTCATAATGACCCAACTTTTACAGAAGTTAAAAAATACATCAGGGATGAATTGCACGTGGATGATGAAAAAGAACAAATATATTTTGATAATTATAACCCAAGTGATTTAGAAAATGTAATTGAAAGACAGAAGAAAATAATTAATTATATGAAATCTAAAAAGATAAAGAAACTGCATTCAATATTAATCGTTATAGATGACCACGCAGACGATCCTAAATTTGTTAGATATAGTAAATTATTACATGGATTATTTACAAGAGGTAGGCACGATGCAGTAAGTGTAATTTGTTCAACACAAAAATATAATGTTTTAGCGCCTATCATTCGTTTAAATGCCAGTTCATTATATATTTTTAGGTTGAAAAATGCAAGTGAGTTAATGAGTTTTATTGAAGAAAATAGCGCCATTGTTGATAAACAGCAATTATTAGATATGTATCATCAAGCCGTTAATGACGCACCTTATAGTTTCTTCTACGTGAATATGAATGCTAAAGACATTAACAAAATGTTTCATATCAGATTTGAACAGGCGTTTCAAATTACGAATGATGAATAAAGATATTCTAATTTAATATAATATAATAATATGTCAATGAAACTATGTAGATGTGGTGGATTTTATCGTAGAGGTAATTATAACTTTCATACTAATTCTTGGATACATAAACTTTATAAAGTGTTAAAAAGACGACCAACAGACGAGGAATTATTAAGATTTCAAAATAATTTTGTTGATGAAGAAGATTTAATAGATGATATAAGTAGTACTACTTCAACAACAATACCAGAGGATAAAATGACAGATTATGATAGCAATTAATAATATTATTATATGTTAATATTATTAATTTAAATTAACGAAGCATTGCAAAATTGTAAAGCAGGAAGTTTATATATTAATTTGTCAGATTTTTCTTTCTCTAGTTTTTCAATTCGTGTCACACATTCTTGAAGAGATTTAATAATTAAAGTGTCTGCTCGTGTTTTTTCATCTATACTTAAATTCTTAATGTCTTCCAAACTATTATTTTCATTATTTTTACTTTGACCAATACCCATTATATATAATATTATTTAGATTTTAATTTTTCAAAATTGAAATGTTGGTTTTCTTCTTCTTCTTCGTCTTCAGTTGGTGCTGGTATTTCTGTTGGACTTTCAGATGAAGAACTATGGACAGTAACAGGTGGAGAACTATGAACACTAATAATTTCATTAGAAGAACTACTGCTAGCTTGTGCATTTCCTGCTGTTATTTGATTGACTAAATCTGCGATATTTATAGTTGTTGCAATTGCGCTGTGCGATAAGTTTAATATGATATCTGCTACTGTAGCGCCGTTGTGTAGCATTATTTCTATCATTTTTGTCAGTTTGAACTTCTTTTCTTCTTCATCGCTGTCATCCTCATCTGGTGGTTTCTTTGGCGGTGGTTCTGGCGGTTTGTTGTTGTCGAGCATTTTAGTAAAGGCTGACACCATTGTGTCGCGTTGGTTTTTCAGTGTTTGTGTTGCTTGTGTTCTTGTTGGTTCATTTCTCTTGTGTGTGTTGCGCCAAAAGTTTTTAAGCATTATTTTAAACATATTGTCCTGGTTTTCCTTTACCTTAAACGCTTCAAATGTCATATTTAATGGTTAATTTGCATCATTGTATAACTTTTCTTGAGTCTCTCTGGTTTCTGTGGCGATTGTATCTGTATTGGTTGCAATGTCAATAAATTCTCTCGGTATGCCCTTTTTCATCATTTTCGGTGGTTGTATTGTTGTTGGTGTGTTTGGTTTTGTTAGGTTATGTATTGAAAAACTGTCGTGATCATATTTATCATTGAACTTTTGCTTCTTTCTTTTCAGTATGTTTTTAGTTAATATTATCATTATAATTATTTATATATTATTTCTTTCCTTTACCTTTAAAACTTGCCTTGAGTTCTTCTATTCTACTTTTGCCTAAATTTACTATCCACCCGCCATTATCAATAGTATCTAAAATCATATCTACTAAATATTCTTTGTATGTTCTCGCCTTGCCTCTGCCTTTGTGTTTCAATTCTTCCTGTATTTCGCTTTCTTCTGGCACTTGAATTCCTCTTAAATAAAATTGAAATTTAATATCATTTACTGTTAAATTAAGGTTGTCTTTCCAGTAAGCGGGACTAATAGTATTATCTATTGTTGTTTTGAATAATGGCATTCTCGGTAATGGCGGCGGTTGCTGTGATGATGCTCCTGATGCTTGTTGAATTGGTGGCGCTGATCCATAAAAACTGTCATCTACTGCTTCCTGTGGTAATTCAACATCTTCTAATGCCATTGATTGAATATCGTCTGCTCTTGTTGGCGGTGCTTGTGTTGGTGCTGATGGTGTCGATTGTCTATTGCCTAGCATTCTTTGAAAAATTGTTCCGCCCATATCTCTTAAATTTGATGCCATTGCTTGACTCACTTCATTTACTCTTTCTTTTGTTGCTGTTGCTAGTTCTTGCAGTCTTGTATCTACCATCCCTTCGTGTTGCCTTGCCGTTTGTTGTGGTGTTGAAAAATCATATTCATCTTCTATTGCTTCTGCGTTTCTGGTTAATGGTGTGTCAGCATTCATCCTATGCACTGCATAAGTGTGCCCGTTTCTGCGCGCTTCCTGTTTCATCATTATCTCTCTCATCTGCCTGTCTAATATTCTCATCTGTTGGTCTTTCAATAATTCTAAGTGGTCGCTTCCATCAAAAAAACTTCCTTGAGGACTTGCTTTGAAGAATGTAGCATCTCGGTTAGGCAGTTTTCCTGTTAATTGTTCGTTCTCGCCTATTAGGTTAGCGATTTCTTCATAAGTAGGTCGTCGTTTCAATCCAAATTTTGCATATGGATTTATTAATTCTAGACTTTGGGTTGTTGTCATATCAATATAATATTAATTAGAAAATATTATATCAATATATTTTAAGTAAATGTTAATTTTTTCAACTCTTCAATTCTTTTTTGTAGGTGCTCTAATGTGCTATGTGGTAGATTTGGGCGGTGTAGTTCCATTGTTAATCTGTCTAATTCATTTTGATAATTTGCTCTGGCGTGTCCTTCTTGAATGTGTTTTCTAAATGCTACTGATGCTTCCTGTGAGTCTCTTAACTTCATTTGTTCGTGTAGATGTTTTAGATATTCATTATCTTTTACATCAAATGGACTATATTTAATTTGTGAGGATTGTAAAAATATCTTACCTTTATTTTTCTTCGCATTCTTCTTGTGATGACGATACATTTATATATTTATCATAGATTTTAATTTTAATCGTAAAGCACGCTCCCACTTTCGCGTAATTCCAGAACAGACTCCGAAATCATATGCACAAATAATTCTCGCACATCTTCATCAGTTGTCAGTGCTCTATTACTTCCTTTCAGTTTGAATACTAACAGACCACCCATTTTAGTATTCTGTCCAGTAAAATTAGTGTCTGCCATTTTCTCAAATGAAATCCCAATAACGAACTTGTCTTCTCTGTAGCGTTTATATGAAATGCTAAAGGCGTCTTGGTCAGGGTTCAAATAGTGTAATGTTCTTCGGAGGTAGTAGGCACTCTCGGCGAGGCTCTGGCATTCAAACTCTGGATATTTCTTATTGTTAATTTGTAATTGCCACGTTAAATTTAAATCTTTATCTTGAAAACCTTTACCTTGGAAACGCTCACGATCAGCGCCATCTGGATCAGGACCATCAAAAATACGAGAATTAATCATAGGATTGTAAAAATAGTTCCATCTCTTATAAATATAATTATCGTGTCTGTAGTAGTTATTATTATCAGCATCTACACCTGCTCTTGGCGCACGATACAATGTAATGAAGCAACCATTTAATTTAGACGCGGATTTAACAATATTCATATTAATTTCATTTCCTGCCGCGTTGAATGATTGCGTCATAGTGTGATACATTGGGAATACTAATTTTAAACTTTGGCCCTCTAACAAATGTTTCACTATATTATTATTGACCGTGTTGTCCAATTGTATTACCTCGGCTCGTAGGATTACATTATTTAATTCCCACTGTGTTGAGGTGTCTCCAGTTGTGAAATAATAACCATTTGCATCAATATGAACATTGTCATCGGTTTTAGCAAATGGTGTAATGACTGGTATATGTTCATCTGATACAATTGTAAATTCCAGTTCAAGCGGAGCATATCGTAAAGGTAAATAATAATTGCTTTCTAACAGTCCGCATACTGGTTTATGTCCTAATCTCATATAACCATTAGCGCCGGGAATTCCTGCTACTGAATGGCGAGTATATCGTGCTGTTAAATCTCCCCAGTTGTTGTGGTCTTTTGTAGTTGGAAATGTAACTGCCTCGGGGTCGGCAGTACCGGGATCAGTTCTTGTATTGACATCTAACATTTCTGCCAGTCCAGTAGCATAAGTATGTCGCCAGTCATCATCCCAACGAGGATTAGCCCCACCTTCTAAATCGTCCATATCTCTAGCATCTTGACTTTTAAAGGAATTATACAATTCACAGTGCCTATTGTATTCAATAATATCCTGAACCTGTTGTCCGCCTACTGTGCATCTATAACGACTGAAGAAGGATGACAAATTACCTAACGGGCGTAAAAAATGACTTCGTGTTCCGTCAGTGTTTTGAAGATTTGCAAATAAACGAATACTTGATAAATCAATATATGTGTTGTCTTCTCCTGATATATGAAATCTAATATTTTTGTTTCCTGCATTTGGATTATAAACATTACTGCCTGACGGAAAATAATTAACGTGTCTTCTGTCTGTGATGTATTGTGCTGTTTCTGGAAGTCCAAAATTTAACGAGTTAATCATTGTAGTTTCACTTTCTGCAATTATATTATCCATTACTTATATATGATAAACTTAGATTTTATTTTTTTATTTTTATATTTTTCTTATGTGGAAGCATTGTAGTAGAATTGTTTGAAGTTGTATTTTTTATAGTATTTATTAGATAATTATTTTTTGTATCAACTATATCTTTTAAAGTATCATAATCTAAAATTTTATATTGTTTATCGTATTTTGTAGGTTCTTTTGTCAGTTTCTTCTCTAATGGAATTTTGTTTTGCTTGTCTTTATTTCTAAACATTATTATTAATATTATTGAGATAATGTTAGTTCAGTTATACGCTTTATACAATCTTCTAATTCGTCTCTATACTTATACAAATAATTTAAATCATCTTCATCTAATGGAATTTTATTTTCTTCTTGTTCTTTTAAAAAGTCGGTATAATCAATTCTACTATAATCTGTATAATGTATCTTGTTATTTTCTGGATGTAATTTTAAATAATCATTTTCATAATTAATAATTTCACTATACGTGCCTATTATAAGTCCTTCAATATTACCTTTTCTGTAGTATAAATGATTTAAATCATTGCTTTCGTGCTCTTCTTTATCCTTATTCAATACTTCTTTGCCACAATTACATTCATATTTACTATTTGATATGTTGTATTCTTTCTTTTTCTCTCGCTCTATCATTTTCTTATAAGCATATTCAATATCGTTGTCCCATTTCTCAGCATCAATACTCATATATAAGTTATATATATATATATTTATTTATTGTTCTGGTGTTGAATTAGGATTAAACCCGTTTGAAACTGCCGTAGTAGGATTAATTTCAGTCATACCTTGTCCTGTCCAATTATTGAAACTGTGTTTGTCTAATAAATTATTGCTTTCTATTTCTCCAGTTATTGCCGCGTCATCGAACATTGCTATAGGATCTCCACGATTTCTAAATCGTAAGTGTCGCGGGTTTTTCTGTTGATTACTTCCTGATACAAAAGGTGATGAATAAACAGTAGTAGCATATTTGTTTCCATGTCTGTTGTTGATTTCTTGAACAACGGAACTGCCCAAACTGTGACCAACAATTCTATTCACATCTGGATTTTTCCTTAATTCTTCCATTGCGTCTTTATACCTTTCGCTTAATTGAACATTATGAGTAGGAATAAAAAACAGATCTGCGATTACATCATTGACTTTGTGATTTAGTCCCGTTTTAGCGCCAGTGCCGCCAATATATAAAGTGTTGCCTATTCTTGTTATTCCATTTACATTTGAATACGCGGCGTCTAAACCCTTAACATCATCAATATTATTTTTATTTTGAACATTGATTTCTTCGGCATAACGTGTTTTATGTTTCATTATTTGCTTATCAAAATGTTTATTGAAACCTCCTACTTTGTCTTCCAATTTCTTTTTATGGTTAAAAAATACATCTTCTATTAAATCCTTACCTGCCGTATATGCCTTATCACTTGCTACACCTGCCATCATTTGTGTAGGCGTCCTGCCTTCAATAGCACCTAATAATAATTGTCGTCCAATCATATATTAATAATAGATATTTTATTAAAATATCTATTAATAATAATAATTACAAAGTAATTATCAATAATAATTATATTATAATTTCTATTGTATATTATATTTATGAGTGATAGATTAACATATAAAAAAATCTATGTTGATAGTGCTTACAGATTGCAAGAAAGCAATTCTACCAGCGACTTTATTATAGAACTTGACCAAAACTTTGAAATTCCGCCAAGAACAAAAATGTTCGTGACAGAGTGTTCATTCAGCACTCCGTTTTATACAACAGAGAAAGGGTTTTACGAACGCTTCTATATTATGTTGTATAATAGTTCCAATGTATTATTGAGAAGCACTGCCGTTGATGTATCCGGTGAAATTTATTATGCTAATCAATTATCATTTAAAATACAATCAGAATTAAACACGGCATTTAATGATATTGTGCCTGACTTATTCTTAACAGTATACGGACAAAGCGAGAGAAAGATGGAGCTTAAATTAAATGACCCTCTAACTTACAAAATCAAAATACCTACAGATGAAGAATTAGAAACTTATGTAAATGGCGAATGGAACAGAGGACAGTTTGAATATGACAATTTAAGACCAAAATCTATTAATTATTTATTAAGTAATTATATTGCCTATGATCCTGCGTCATCTTGGTTAAGTGGATACTTTAATTTAGTTCCTTTTCAGAATATATACATAAATTGTCCTCAATTAAGCGATTATAAATATTCAGCGCCTAATAATTTCAGCAGTTCAGTAATTAAAAAAGTTCAAATCAATCAACAACTTGGCGGAGTTATAACAGATTTTACAGCGCCCATATATGCAGATTTTATTGATGTAGGCGGTAAAAATATTAAGAGACTACACTTTAGAATAACAACTTCAAGAAACGAATTAATTGATTTTCACGGCGTACCCATTTCTTTTAGCATTCTCTTTCAATTAGATAATTGAATAAACAACCTAATTATTAATATTTATATCAAATTATTAATATTAATATTTCTCAATTTGTCCATATAGACAAAATATATAAATAATATAGACAAAATATATAATATATTATATATGTCAGAAGTCGAACCTGGAATTACTAATGCAATTGAAGCAGACGCACCAGTAAATGAATTACCACCAATTGAAGAAGAAGAAGCACCAAAGGCAGAACCAATAACAGAACCAACACAAGAAATAAAACCTGTAGAACCTCTTATAAACAACTCAAAAACTCAAGCACGCAATGAAAAGAAAATAACCTGTCCAAAATGTGCCAAAACTTTAACATTAAAATCATACAGATACAGTCACGAACGCAATTGCCAAGGACCATTAGAAACTAAACCTATAAAACCTAAACCAAAAGCAGTTCCAATAGCAAAACCTCAAAGGATAGATCATGAAGTAGCGTACAACGAAGAAAATCAACAACCACAACCGCAACAAAATAATATAATAGCGAACACACCGCCCCCAAGAAGATCGCAACAACAACCGCCTCCAAACCCGCTACACAATATAGCACAGCATTACCAATTATTGCAAAATGAATATTTAAGACAGAAGCAAGAAAAATATAATGCATTAAATAAGAATATATTTGGTTCAAGAGGAAAGAAAAGATAAAATATAATTATTATATAACCTACTATATAATAATTATGTTTTCAACATTATCACTGGACGGCTCAAACAGGATTGTAGCAAGTGAATTAGTATTAATAAATTCAACAGAACCATCAACATTAAGCAGTGTTTATGCTACAAAACAAGAATTAGCAGACACAGCAGGATCATTAGGTGGAGGTTATACAATTGAAGAAGTTGATGTTCTTATTTTAGCACAGAAAAATAAGATAGATGCCAATATTTTAGATATTACTGAATTAAACGCAACATCAACAACTATGTTTAATGAACAAGTAAATCAAAACGCAACAATTACAAGCAACTTTAATAATATAACAGCACACGGATTAACCATAACTTCAATACTACCGACTATATCAGCAAATACAATTAAACTTGATTCTAATTTTAATAACATTAGTTCAAATACACATTTAATCAGTAATTTAAATGCTACAATAACATCGCATATATCATTAATTGACACAAATATTAATAACATAACAGGACACGGAAACACAATAACAACGATTTTAACAGATATAGCAAATTTACAAGCAGGAGCGGGTGCTTCTTGGACTACAACTGAAAAAACAACTATTCAAGCGGATGTATCAACATTATACATAAATGATACTAATTTATTCAATACAAATACCGCATACAGTAATACATTTGCCTCAATCATATCAGACAACACGACACAAGATTTATTAATAACTCAAAATTCAAATACAATAAATAGTTTATTGGCAACTGATTTACAAAAATTAGATAAAACAATCACAACTGCCCAAACAATGAACTCGCCATTAATTATTAGTTTAACAGATAATACTAATCCAATTTTTAGAATTCAAGATGCAGTTAGTAATCAAAGACTCGAGTTTAAACGAGGATGTCAGTTAGACTCTTATCAAGGACTAACAGGTGCTACGCCTTATAGATTATGGTTAGGATGGAATACAGGAGATGTTATTATTGGAAGACCTAATAATGCTTCAAGAATTACAATTAATGGTAATGTTCATACTTCATACAATTTTGCTCAAGCACACGGAACTTCATATTTTGAAGGTGCTGTTTATATGAAAGGAAATTTATTTACAAATAATGATTTTTCAACAGATATTAAAACTAAAATTGATAATTTAGACAATGCATTAACTCCATATTTAGAAACACACACACCCGCGGCAACAGAAGGTTTTTATATTCATCATCCTAATTTTGTTGCTTGTAGTATTGGCGATATTACAAATTCTTCTAATCAATATTTTATGTGCGATGGTGCTGTATCTAAAACCATTTTCAATAAACCAGTTGACGTATTAGGTGATGTATATACAAATGGCGATTTAACAATGGTTTCTGGTAAGAAAGTTGAAGTCAATCAGGTTCAATCTGTATCAGGAAATACGTTATTATTACAAAATTCACCGAGTGGCAATGTTCAATTTGGCAACACATCAAAACTAATAATTGATAATGCTGAAATGTATCTCGATACAAATGATTTAATAATCAGGAATAGCAACACTGCAAACTCTATTAATTTGGTTGTTGGATTATCTTCAACATATGCTGATAATAAAATCATTTTGAATAGTGGAAGTAATAGCGAATTACGAGGCGACTGGACTATTGACGGTGATATGACTTTTGGAATTGCTCATAAAATCAATTTGAGACATTTGAATAGTGATGCCGTATTAAGACTGGAAGCATCAACAACTATTGATAGTTATATCGATGGCACTAAATATTTACAATTGGATGATACTCAATTTTCATCATATAACGGATTTAATTTAAGTAGTGATAAGAGACTGAAAGATAATATAGAAGATGTAGACGATGATACTATAAATATGGTAAAAAACATTAAGATTAAAACATTTGTTAAAAATCAAAAAACTAAAAAAACTGAATTAGGATGGATTGCTCAAGATGTTCAACAATACACAAATCCTAAATATAATATTGTAAATGATACAGGAGAATACTTAACAATGTGTTATGACAGAATGGCCTGTATTAGTTGGGATGCTTTAACAAAACTTATTGCTCGTGTAGAATATTTGGAAAACGAAGTCTTTAAAAAGAAAAATAAAAATAAAAATATTTAGTTTAAAAATCTTGTAAAATGTATTTAAAGAAATATATAATATAATATAATATATATTATAATGAGTATTAAACCTGAAGATATGACACTGGAACAAATAAAGGAACAACTGGCACTATATAACAGATTATATTATCAAAGAAGGAGACACGAAAAGGACTTTATGGACACCAAAAGGGCAAGTGCTATAAGATTTCACAGAAGAAAGAAATTAGACAAGATGGCAGAAAATGGAGAAATTAATTTAAAAGATATTGATTATGAAAATAAACCAGAAGATTTACAGAATACAAAACCCAGAAAATATAAGGCGCAAACATATAAAATTATAACAGTTGAATAAATAATATTCAGTAAAATTTAAATATTTTAAATAATATTTATTAAAATTTAAATATTTTAAGTAATATTTATTAAAATTTATATATTTTAATAAATATTTGGTGCATTTTTTGGGTTTTAGGTTTTGAAACCCGCAGAGCGGGGGATTTGAAATCCCACAGAGCGGGGGATTTGAAACCATAAATTTAGGAAAAATATAAAAATATATAGAAATTTTACTATAAAAATAATTCTTGTAAAAAAGTATTTAAAGAAATATTATGTATTATAATTATATGGTGAAAATGTTCAGTGAGATTGAGCAGGAGGAAATCATTAGTGAATTCTTAAATAAAATCAACATGAATGACACTATAAGAATGATAAATAAAAAAATTGGAATGTGTAAAGAATGTAAATTTAATTATAATAATATTCAATTATATAAAACTAAATTATCAGAAAATATTATTAAACACATATGCAAATATAATTATAAAGAATGTTATAAATGCAAAAGATTAAAACAATTGAGCACATTTGTAAATATTGACACTTGTAATAAGTCAAAAGAATTCATCAAACTAACTGAAATAATTGAAAATGAAAAGGGAGAAGATACAACCGTTACAATAAACAACATCAAGGATTATTATTTTACAAAAGTATATAAGTTTCCGACATTCAAATTTATCAAATCCAATTTGTTAAAGAATGTCGAAGGAAGGCATAATTACACAAGGGACATACACGACAAAATAAGGGACTGTTATGAATTATACTACAAAGGAAATATTAAAACTGTAAGTGCTGGAGTAGATTTTAGTGATACACCAATTTATAAAACAGTTGAAATAAAACACATAGAAACATATAAAAATGGTCTAGTAGATGAATTTTTTGATGAGTATAAGAATGATGATGACATACCAAAAAACCAAAAGAATAGACGGGATTGTTTTAGATATATTGAAAATAATATTTCGAACACGTTAAACATATTCAAAATAATATTATCACACATTTTCAATAAGCAAGATAATGCATTTTCTAATATCCTTTTTAATGATGTAGGACAAAATATTTATAAGCACTATACAAAAGAAATAGAAATAAGCGAGAGAATACAAAATATGATATTTAGTTCATACCCAAGTATCAAAGATATCAAACCGCAGACTAATAGGAGTAACCAAAAACAACAACAGTACGAAGCATATTTAAATAGTGCTGAAGATTTTGAATAAAATGTTAAAAAATATCACCTTTATTAATATGGCAAATATTAATAAAAATGATATAATTAGTAAAATCTATTATGATAAATCAGGATACGGAAGTATCACAACAACCTATAAGGATGCTAAACAAAAGGAACAAAGCATAACCTTAAATGATGTTAAAGAATGGTTTCAAAAGAACATAGAACAGAAGAAGCAATTAAGAGGCAAAAATTCATTTATTGCTCCACATCCATACTTTGAATTTCAATTAGATTTATTTTTTATTAATGACATACCCAATCAAAAATTTAAAGTAGGGATGGTTTTAATTGATATATTTACCAGATATTCTACAGTAATACCTATTAAATCAAAACAACCGCCTGACATATTAGCGGGAGTAATGGAAGGAATGCAGAAAATGAAAGGCAAACCAGAAATTATTTATAGCGACGAGGAAGGCAGTTTATATAATAAAACAGTTGAAGATTATTTCAAAGAAGAAGGAATAGAATTATACCGCACAAGAGGACATCCTAATTTTGCAGAACGTTTTATACGCACCTACAAAGATATGTTATATAAAAGGGTTGAAAAAGATGAAAAAGAAGGAAAGGAAAAATACAATGGATAGATTATAATTTTGAAATATTAATAACTTATAATAATAAAATGGAAACATTCAAGCATAGGAATGACACCAGCGGAAGCATTGAAGAAGAAAAACAATTATAAAGTAAAAATGAAAATGGCAACCGAAGCAACCAGAACCCGTAAATATCCTGAAATTAACATAGGTGACGAAGTGAAGATTTACAGAAAGAAAGCAATAACTGAAAAGGAAAGGAGTAGCAACTGGTTACCTACAAAATATAAGGTTGAAAGGATTGAAAAAAAATTAGGACAATCTTATTTTTATTTGGAACATAACACACGACCATTCTTAAGATTTGAAATTTTGAAAGTTTAAAAAATATATAGAATTTTTATTATAAAAAATTTTCTTGTAAAAAAGTTATTTAAAGAAATATTTTATAATATAAATATATAGATTATATTATGAGTAAGTTTTTACAGCGTAATATAAACGAGTTAAACAAACTCAAAAGAAATTCAACACAGAGCGCAAATAATGCAACTAAAAAAAGGGTTGATGAGGTTATTAAACTTTACACTGAAAGAAAGTTATCAAATGTAGCAACGGCAGAAAATTATATCAAGGGTTTAACATCTACAGACAAAAAGGTGTATGACAAAACAATTCAAAAATACAAGGATAATATCAAGAAAATCAAGGATACAAAACCATTAAATGAAAGAATGGCAGAAGCAAGAGCAAAAAACGAAGAAGAAGATGAAGCAGGGATTAAACAATATAGGAAAACAAAAGGTATAGAGTATAGGAAAACAAAAGGTAATGAGTTGAGCGCGAGATATAAAACAAAAACTTATTTTATTCAATTTATGTTGTATACAGCAAGAGAGGAAAACAAAAATACAAAGATAAAATCTAAACCTGCTTTTAAACACAGACTAATGAATTTTTACACAAAAACTTTTGATAATCTTAATGTTACAATTCAAGCACGAACAATTTCAACAGATATTATAAAAAAAAGGATATTTAAATACTTAGGCAACTCGGATATACGATATGGAAGCAATAATGATACACCAAATGACGAATTTACTGACACAATAAATCTATTAACAACAGATGAAGATTTTAATGAAATATATAGAGAAATGACAGAATTTTATAATGATATTGAATGTGTCAAAATATTATCAGTGGAAATGATGAATAAAAACGGCGAAAAGTTTAATATATTAACCGAAAACTTAAGGGATGCTACAAACGTATCAATTTATCATAAATATATACACACACCTATTAAAATGAGTGAGGGCACTATACAAAAGGCAATCAAGAAAGGTAATTATATAGAGAATGAATGTTGGATAAATTCATTAACTGATTTTTACAGTGATACGATCATGAGTGAAAAAACCCGCAACAGATTAACAAGAGACAAAATTATTGAAATCATAGGTAGGGATGATTTTAAGGAGGTAGGAGCAACCATTCAAGAAATGGAAGCAGTATTCAAAAAGTTTAATATTCAAGTTAGAATTTTCAATTTTGTAAATGAAATTATTTATAAATATGAACCAGAAAAAAGAAACCACCATATAAAAACCTTTTACGCAATGGTGAAGAATAACCATATTTACACATTAAACCATGATTTATGTAAGATACAACAAAAGCAATTAATAACAAAACTACCTACTATAAAGGCACACACTGATTATTATATAAATGAAAGAGAAGAACCGCCACAATACAAAATGATTAAATGTATAGATGATATACTTAAAATTAAAACTGATGATAAAACAAAGGAAATATATTTAGTGCCTGAAAATAATAATTTGGCAGAATTATTATTCCAGTTGTTGAATATTGGATATGAACCCAGAATTAAATACACAGGTATTATTGATGAAATAAGATTAAGATTGAACAAGATAACATATATCATAAAAACTCAAAATTTAATTAAATCTTCCGGTGATGGATGGATTGCAGTTAGCAATGAAACTACATACAACAATATGAACAAAGCAATGTTTAATTTCAATAAATCCTTATTCATGTCATCGCATAAATCCTTTTATAACGACATTGATATTAAAATATTAAATGAAACAAGAAGTATAGCACCTTCGGGTTTATTATCGAGTAATATTAATTTAGTTTATAAAACAGAAATAGATGTAAATAAAGCATTTACTAAAGGTTTTTTAAATATTAGGGAAATACCAGTATTTAACCAGTTTGACCATTGGAAAAAATACAACGATGAAATTAAAATAGATGAACTCCATGAATTAACTTTATATTATGTTGAAACTATAGATACAAATGTAAGACCATTAAAAACAACAATGGACAGCATTAAGGAACTAATAGAGAAAAATCAACACACCAAGCAGATGATATATTCTATTGCATATAGTAAAGGTATTGACGTTGCTACTTATATAGAATTTCGTAAAACACATGATTTAAGTTTGTTTTTAAATCCTGATGAATTAAAACAAGCAATTAGAAACATTGTAATAAGTGGTAATCACAACTTATTTTTCAACAAAAAATATAATCTAGTATATGGCAAGTTTTTAAAGGAATTCATCAATGAGAATAAGACACACAAAATCAATATTTTATATTATAAACAACCTTCATTTATTCATAAGGTTGAATATACAAATACTATTAATGAACTTTTACAAACAAATATAGATGAACATGACGAAGCATTAGATAAACTAATTAAAAAGTTAATAGCAAATGTAAATTTTGGATTATTAGAAAAAGGAGGTGCTACAGCGCATCAAAGTATTTTATTTAAAAGTATTGATGAAGCAGTCCATTATCAAACAGAATACGGAGGTAAAATTAATAAGTTATCGCATATTATAAGCGAATATCCCGAAATGATAACCGAATATGACGACGAAGGAGGCGCAACTACAACATATTATGGATTTGATGAGGATGAATGGGATGTAAAGGCATCATATTATATATTGAATTTGAAGGATAAGGCAGTATTAAGAAACGGATATCGATATATTAAAGAATTACTTTTACAACATCACAATTTTAAAATGAACCAAGACTTTAAGACACTAATAACTAATAATATTAATATATATAGTGTAAAAACAGATGCTTTTGTAATTGATACATGCAATGAAGAAAAAACAAAGCAATTATTAGAATTTCATGATGATATAGGAGGTTGGAAAGTTTCAAAGCAGAGAGATGAAATTAATTTACCTACAGTAAAATTTAACGTTGTAAATAATGAATTAATAAAAATACCAGTTTATGAAAGTAAAACTATTGATATTAAAGATGAATACGACACTGATAACATTATAGAGATTGTTAAACAGAATAATCCTATTATGATCAGAGGTGAACTACCGGGCACAGGAAAATCATATATATGTCAAAAAATGGTTGATAAAAATTATAAGGTAATTTTTATTTGTCCTACTAATAAACTATTACAGGCATTTGAAGGAGAAGCAATGACGATAAATAAATTCTTTGGTATTAATTATGGAGATGCTAAATTAGAACCATTTGATTTTACAGAATTTGATGTAATAGTATTTGATGAAATCTATTTTAGTAATTTAAATATATACTGGAGAATAAAACAATTTGTAGAACAGAATAAGCACAACAAAATTATAATAGCAACAGGAGACACCAAGCAATTAAAACCAGTGCAAGAAATAACAAATACTCAAGACTATGAATTATACACTGACAATATTATAGATAATATTTTTACACATAATATAATATTGAAAGAATGTAAGAGACTTAACACACAGGAAGATAAGGATAAACTCAAGAATATAAAATATGATATTTTTATTAATAAATTACCAATTAAAACTATTATTGAAAAATATTTTGAATACACCACAGACATAAGTAGTTCCAAAAACAACATAGCATTTTTGAATACAACTTGTAAAAATGTATCAAATGAAATTAGAAAATTAGAAAATAGAAAAGATGAATATGAAGTAGGGGAATTTTTAATTTGTAGAGAATATACTAAAACTAAAACATCAGTTTTTAATGTAAATTTCAAATATAAAATAGTTCATATTGGAAGTGATGGAATATTTACATTAAAAAATGTAAAAACCGAAATTTTACAATCCGTAGAAATTGCTAAAATAAGAAGCAATTTTATATTTTCTTCTTGCTCTACATGTCATTCTACTCAAGGTAGTAGCATTGATGACACCATAACAATTTTTGATTATAATCATTTTTTGGTAAAGAATTATCCAGAATGGATTTTTACAGCGGTAACACGTGCTCGTGATTTAAACAAAGTCAAATTTTATAAATATACAAAGGATGTTGATGATGTATTTAATCAAAAATGTATTATGAGTTATTTTGAAAGGAAAATTTTGAATTATAAGGAACAAGACAGGAAAGCAAAAAGAAGCATACCTAGAGAAGGTTATGTAAATACTCAATGGTTTCTAGATAATATAAATAATCAATGTAATTACTGCGGATGTGGTTTTACTATTGATATGAAAAATGGTAATATCATTACAAATCTAACAGCACAACGAAAAGATAATGAATTAACTCATACAATAGAAAATATCATCCCATTTTGTAAATTATGTAATTGTAGTTGTAAATGATTATAATGTTTAATTTAATTATGATAATATAATTTTAATTTTAATTTATTAATTTAATTTTAATTTAAAATTAAATTTCTTGTAAAAAGTATTTAAAGAAATATTACCTATATATATTATATAGCGAGATGATGAAAACCAAAATCAATAGTTATATCAATAAAAAATGCTATGATTGTTGCCACTTCAAAAAGGAAAATATAGAATTGTATAAACTGAATTTACATGACGGAATAGTGAATAATATTATTGATTATGCATTGGGCGAAGAAGATGTTTGTAGAACTTGTAGAAGATGGCGACGATATCAAAATATAATAGAAAATATTTTGGAGATTAAAAAAATAGATAAAAGAAATGTTGAAGATGACATTTTAATATTTTTAACTGTGTACGGAAGACCACCTTATAGTTATGTTAGAATATTTCTAAAAATCAGTAAGAAAAAATATAAAATGATTGAAGGTATATTATGGATGTTGACCTATTATAGTAGGGAAGGTTTTGATGTAAAAGAAGACATTAAAACATATATTGAAAGTAAAAAGTTTAATGTTAAAAATACAGTGAGAGATATTAATATTATTTTAAAAATAATGCATGAAAGACATAAGTTATATATACAACTTAGTAGTCATCAATTAAATTATTATCCTGAACTTAAATTATGAAATTTTATCTACATAACCTAATTTAATTTTAATTTATTAATTTAATTTTAATTTAAAATTAAAATTATTGTAAAAGTATTTAAAGAAATATTTTATAATACTATTATATAGTTTGATGAGTGATACAGTCCATGATGCTAAAAATATATTGAAAAAAAGGTTTATGAGTTATAAATGCAAAGACTGTGAAATGCTAAAATTACCAATTGAACGCGGTTTTACAAATGGCGTTTGTAATAATATTTGTCAATACATTATATGCAATAATTGCAATAGAATTATAAACAAAATTGATGATATGAATAACAAAGATATTGATATTATAAATAATGAAACTCTTGATGATGATTTAGAAATATTTGTGTTTATTGTAATGAATAATTTCTTAACTATAGAAGGGTTTGATAATTTACTAACTGAGTGTGATGACGAAGGATATAATAATGATTTTATTTTTAAGTATTATAGTATGGTAAAAAAAATATATAACGTTTCTTTTAATATTAAACGTTTAAAATATGTTATATTGTTTGATTTTTTAAATGAGTTTTTAAATGGTGAGTATAAAACTCACGAACTTAGATATACAATAACACGTGCAATTGGAATAATGGGAATGTTTAGAAAACAAATAGGAAGTAATATTTATAATGAAACAACGTGTGATAAAATAATAGAAAGAATTAAAGAAGAATGGTGCCCGTTAAAAAACGAATGAACCAGACCTTGCCCATAATATGTCTACAAAAATTGTGATAAAATTTATTGTAAAAAAAATATCATAATTTTTGGAATAATATTTTTTTGAAAATTTATTTTTTTTTATTTTTTTTGTAAAATTTATTTTTTAATGTTTTTGTAAAATTTATTTTTTTAAAATTTATTTTTTAGAATTTATTTTTTAAAATTTATATTTTTTTTGAAACTTTATTTTTTAAAATTTCTTTTTTAAAATTTGTTTTTTAAAATTTATTTTTTAAAATTTCTTTTTTAAAATTTCTTTTTTAAAATTTTGTAAAATTTATTTTTTAAAATATGGATGAACTTACTAGGAAATTACCTGCTTTAAAATGTTAATTTTTGAAAATGTGCTGTTTGAGGTGCTGTTTTAAAATGTTGCTAAAAGTGTGGGGAGGACCCTAGGTTTTTTTATAGAAAAAAGATGGGCAAGGTCTAGTCTAACTCCTAAGCCATGCAAAGCCCACCCTATCCACTCTACGCACCCGCTCTAAACCGACCCTAAACAACCCCCCAGGAGCAGAGTCAGAACATGCTGCACGTTGTCTTTCTTTTGTTTCGCTCAGATTTTCCACGGTCTTCCTTCCCTAGGCTTGGGAAGGGTAGGGGAAAAACGTGCATCCCCACCAACACTGGACTAGCAGCTAGCAAGAATCTTGTGCTTGAGCATGCCAACACTGGTAGGAACGACCAGCCCCTTTCGTCCGTCCTGGCTTTTGCAAGAATTGGAGCTTGTTGCCAAAGTGCAGTCTGCCAAGGGGCCATTTTGCCGAGCCATGAGGCCCGAGAATCCATAAGAATCATCAACCCACCAAAGGCAATGTTCCAAACGGAGTGCATGTACTCGAAGGCTTCGAAGTCGGCAGAAAAAAGGCCCACGATCCCCATGACGGACGTAACTTGGAGAGCGACGGCCATGCAAAACCCTACCAGTTTCACCGTGATGTGGCTGTGATGCATGTAGGACTCGAGCTGAACCCACAAGTGACCTGCACACACCGTAGCTCTTTTCCCTCAAATCATGCTTTATGCATGCAGCGAACACGGCAGGACAGCTATTGACAAAATTCAAGTAGCCCGGATCAGTTAAGCCATGCTCATGCGTTGCTGTCACGCAAACCGTCCCGGAGGGCCTTCTGCTTTGATATCTGATCTGCCCTGGCTGCGCACGCGTGTCTGCGTATTTGCAAAGCCCGTGTCACGCGCAACATGCTTGAAGATTGACCCAGGCTTCATGCCAGAACGTGCCTTGCCACCAGACTCCTCTGATTCGCCATCGTCTTCCAAAGCATCCATCACCACGCCAGCTGCATTTTGCAGGCCAGCTACAGCTTTGGCACCTACCTGGGGCACACGTTGTCCTTGCACGCCTCTTTGCCCTCTTTGTGCACTGCAAGACACTAAGAAATGCCGAAATGCCACAGAAGTCTACATGTTCGAAGCCCATTGGAAGCGCAGCGCATTCGAAGCTCAAAGGAACAATTGGCGCCTTGGCCAACTTCACGCCGTTGAAGCCTTGCTCCAGGCTCTCCGCCGCGGACTTCGGCGGCGGCGCCTCCACGAATTCCCCGGGCGCGCAGTCGTTGCAGCAGCAGGCCGGCTCCCGCTCCGGCTCCGAGGCACCCGCGCCCATGGCCGGGATCCGAATTCAAATTGAAAAGGGAAAAATATGAAAAATGAAAATTGAAACCTGTCGGATCCTGTCGGACATACCCAATGTTTGGGACAAACCGATGTGCACATCGCAAGGGAGATGCAGCATCTGCGTCAATGCGCCGATTGGACCACGTGTTCATGTGAATCCTGGAAGCTCTCGTAGCCTGGCTTCTGCTTCACGCCTGCAGAGCTTCCTGCTTTTTGCAGAGCAGCTTGCAGAGCCCCGCTTTGTGCAGAGCTCGAGCCAAGCACACAAGCATTGCAAGCATCACACGCTCCAAATCACACGCAGTGTCACAACCAAAAAGGTGAGCTAAGCTTGGCAAAGGCACAAGGCAAAGAAGGCCAAGGCCGGCACTTTGCAGAGCCTGAGCCATGGTATTGGATGCAACAGATGCAACTCCGCAAAGCTCTCAGCCCGCCTCATTGCAGAAAAAGCCCGTTGAAGCAAGCACCTGAGAGGTGGTGTTCGACGCTTGTTCTCCTGTCCAAAGACTTGCCGCTGTCAACATGCTTGACTACAGAGTCACTTCACTGCTGCGCAATTCCTAGAGTATCATTAAAGAGTGACCGGCTGTGTTACTCACAAAATATTGCACCATCTGTCTGCTGTTTGCGCAAGGGAACCGCATTGGAGAATCTAAACTTGGACCAAGGCCGCAACTCTCGCGAAGCCAATAACAGGCAAACAGAACAGCGAAACCCCAGCAACTGCAGGCCAAAATGCTGAACCCCTGCCCACTGAAGTGGGGCAAGCGGACAGCCTGGGAAGGAAATGAGCTGTGAGGACTGTCTTCTCCCCAATGACGCGGGGCTCTTAGCCCGATCTAAGGGCCATAGGCCTCTCTAGCCAAAATGGCTTTAGCGACAACGTTGACACCCACCTCAACCACAAGGAGACACAAAAGCAGCTGGATCGAGTGCGAAGAAATGACTTGCCCAACTGGAAACCTAAGCGAAGACTGCTTGAGAACTCATGAACATCTCAGAAAATGGGCCATGTGGAAGCTCGCGAACATGCACCGAACCCTGATGGAAACCGGCCCGTGTATTTTGGTGCCGACTCACACTTCAAGGCAAACTAGGCAAAGCAAAACACAGTATCTCAAAGGCGGGCAACGCGAAGCGTTTACAATAAACAACTTAGCGCGGCACGCATCAGCATTTTCGGATGCTCGACGCAGGACCAATGCTATCCGCGATCTCAGCACCTTCGGAGGCAAACAAGTACTCTCAGGAGACAATGCGTTGGTTTTCTCCAAAGCAGGGGCAAAATTCCACCATGTGTCACATCAAAGCCTCGACTAGAGCTGTAAGCTCAGTCTGATAAGACAGGTTCCTATTGCAACGTTCTCAGCCCAGCCTCCGACTGGCTCGGCCCGGGCCTTGCACGGCTTGCACGCGTGCGGGTCAAGGCCTTGGCAATGCAAAAGGATGGCAAAGGATGGAGAATGGAGGATGGACTTCCGGCGCCCACGCCCTTTCTGCGCAATTGGCCAGTCGGCTGCGTTTCAGGAATGCGACGGCATGGCTTTTGCCACAACTTTCACTTTTCCAGGCAAAGAATCGCCACAGACTCCAGTCTCGCGTTCTCCGTGTACTGCCGTGCCAACAACTTGGCTCTCCCTTCATGCACATCCCCTACCACAAGCCAAAACCCATTTGATCCATTTGATCCATTTGTATCATTTGGTTTGAGGGCTACCAGTCCGGGCACAGGAAGTTGCACAGCCCCCTGCCACAGTTCCAACAAGGACTCGGAAACGCGTCTCCAGGACACCCGTGTTGAGACAAAGACGGATTTGCTGGTGCCTTGCAGGCCGGTGCCTTTCCAAGTGGCGATCTGGGCCAGGCCCGAACAGCCACAGCCCGAACGGCCCGAGCCCGTCTCCACACCGGACCCAACTTGAGCTTGCAGAGCCACTTGGACAGCCTCGACCCGCCCACCAGCCAGCTTGCAACTCGTGATTCGCCGACGCTCTCCATCCTGTACTGCAAAGGTTGCTACGACAGCTTGGCCTTCTTCCCTCTCGGTGGACCATGAGCCGCAATCAAAAAATACGAAGCCTTTCGCATCCCGATCCAACCGGGTCCAGTCCTGAACGCCTTGAATAACCCCTGCGCACGCAGCGCAATTCCGCTTAATGGGCATCACCTTGGTGACCGCCGGCGTGAAATCGAGAAACGGCTTCTCCAAGTCAAGCCACGGCGAACACCATCCCTTCCAGACGCCCAAAGCGTTGTCAGTAAAGCTCTCGAAGTTCGGACCTTGTCTGCGCAGTCTGCGAACTGACCGATGCCAGCTGCAAATCGCCAGAGCGAGTGCTGCCTGGCCGACCCAGCGAGATCCAGCCAAAATCGGCTCGGCTTGAGATCTCCCAGGAGAGCGGTGGGGCACTTTTCGCGGAAAGAGAGCACCTCTAAGTCCATTCGAGGTGCAGCATGGATGCGAGGCCATTGCTCCAAAATGCAACTGCCTGCAGAAGATGCTTCTGACGTTGTGACCTCCTGCTTCACAGAAATCCTGCTTGGCTCTTCTTTCAGGTCTTTGTCCACACATTCCACGTGCTTAGCCGGTATAGATGGCTTTTCCCTGCAACGCCTTGCCGAATGCGGTCACCTGATTTTATGAAGCCTGAGTTCGGAGCACTCCAGTTTCGCAGGAGCCTCCAGCGCCAGCTCTGCGCAATCGGTTCGGGCACAATGCGAGGCTCACGCGCGCTGAGCAAGGCCCGTTGTGATAGTGATCTTGTCTTTGAGACCATTCGCCTCTCAGTTCAAACACGCTGAATACAGGAACCAGAGTGAATTCTCTGCCAACCTCCACGTATGGCAAACAAAGGGCCGGGCTGTTGCCACCGTGTTCGACGGACCCACCACCGCCATGGCGTAAAGCCTAAGATAAGCCACGTCGACTCGATTTGAGACTAACCGAGGTGCACGCATGCAGCCATCGAGCGCTTTGCCAACCTTGGAATCCATCCCCAAGCGAAAGAACGGCTGGAGTCCGCCAGAGCCGAAGCCGGCGTGTTGCAAGGGGGATTCGCATGGATTCTGACTTGGCGTTCAGTCATACAAGTAGGCTCGTTGTATTTCAGCTAGCCGCATTAGCCAAGTATCTAGAAGTCATCTTGTGTTGACTTCGATCAACCTGTCTCACGACGGTCTAAACCCAGCCCACGTGTCCGACACTTTGGGACTTTTGCGTGTTGATCATTGAAACATGTAACATACCGCTTTGAAACAGCCTGCTTCAAGCGCGCGGGCCAACATGCTGGAGCTAACAAATTCCAATAAGAAACCTGCTGGGAGCTACAAAAATCTACAGAAAGCTAAAGAAAGCTAACAAACAACTAACAAAAGCTAAAAAAGGCTAACGCAGCAACTGTGCAGCAAAACAACCCAAGAGCATGAACTGGCAACAAAAAGAAAATGCCTCATTATTACAAGGAAAGCGACATATTACAAGGAAAGCGCACTTTAAACATATTACAAGGAAAGCGACACTGACCCCAATACTCCCACCTTGAAAATGCACCCCTTGTTCCCCGCTCCACATGTGGGTCGCTTGCGCGGGCACATTCGAGCACTTCCTGTATCGCGCTGCCCTCAAATAGGATCTGGCGGCTGACGCCCGTCATGTTGTTGCTCACACGCCGCTGCTTGCGCAGACTATGGTCGGCAAGGCGCATACCAGCATTTGGTGTTGCGCATCAACCAAGGTGAATATTAGAAACAGTTCCAGCAGCCAGGGTGCAAACGCAATAGCGCGTTCCAGCAACACATCGACTACACGACCCATCATAGACACGGCGCAAACCCAAGCAAAACACGGAATGGAAAAAGTTAGCCTTTTTCAGCTCCCCTAACCTTTGGTTTTGTGCCAAAGCAGGGTGTTTCAAAGCAGGTTGTAATAAGTATCTAAGAGTTGAGACTGCAGTTTGAGTGCACTTGGGTTTGTTCGAGTCGTGCTCAACTGCCCAACATGTAACACAAATAGAGCCCACCGTTGCAACAGAAAGCAAATCCTATGCAGAGTCACACCACGCTGTGAGAAGAAATCTAGAGGCGCAAGGAGGCGCAAAGACGAACGGCAGTGAGCAAAAGCCTGCATTCAAAGCAAAACATATGGAGCCTTGGCCTCTGACATGTCTCCCAAGCGCCGACAGAATCCACTCCAAGCGCCAACTTCTGCGCAATAGCGTAGGTGCTGTCAGCAAACAGCTCTTTGCGTTTGAGCCCAGTAGTTAGTTTGATTTAAAACCAAAAGAGGTTCTACGTGTCGGCTACAAGCCCAAACATGCAGCTGAGCGCGAGACCCTTTGCCCAAATGGACCAAAGCCACTCTGGCTGGATTCGAGACCCTGACCTCCAGGGCCGAGGGGCGAGCTTTGAATGTCTCCCCCTGGATATATGTCGCTCTATGGCACAATGCCCTTGAGATCTGAGCTGCAAGGCGCGACTGGGTCTCGGCCGTCGGGCGGTCGGACCTTCCCGGTTTGAGCGCCAGTGAGCTTTCTGGCTCGCGCCGCTATGGCTTGCCTCAGAAAAGCCAAAAAGGATTTTGCAGATTGTGATGCAGTGGGGCTGCCGCCGTGTGCAAGTGCCAGGCGCAAAAGCATAGAGCTGCCAGCTCTCGAGTAAAGGCACCTTGAAGAAATGCAGTCCATGCTATCCAAGTGATCACAGTTTGAATCCGAGATGCAGGGTGCCAAAGTGCATCCTCCACCAATGACCTGACGCTTGGTGCTTGCTTGCACTTGTTTTTGCGCAGTTCAGCCTGCATGACAGCAAGGTTGGCTCGTGTGTCTGCAAGTCGATGGGCTCTTCCTGGCTGGAATGCGGCAAAGGAACCAAGCTACCCTGACACTCTTGTTGCTCTGGTTGCTCTGGTTACTCTGGTTACTCTGGTTACTCTTGCTCCATGTTGCTTAGATGCTTGCATTGCGGGTCTGGGACCCGGACGCTCTCGCAGCAGCCGCAAACGCAGGGTGCTTAGCTCAGCATGCGCCTGCAACAGGCAGCCCAAGCGGGAATGGCACAAACGTCCCACCGATAGATCCGAAACCTTGATGCACCCATTCTCTTTCCGAGCAGTTAAACATTCAAATACATTCAATGTATGTACACAGGATCCTTCTACTTCCTGCCGCGGACCGTCGGATTCAGAGGAAGACCTCAGAGTCCATGATGGCGAAGCGCTTTTTGTCCAGGGACGATATGTCGCGCATCTCCACGTCGCTCAGCTCGAAGCCAAAGACGTCCAAGTTCTCCACGAGCCGCCCCCGACTGCTTGCTTTTGGGATGGGCGTGGTGTCCCGCTGCAGGTGCCACCGCAGGATCACCTGCCTCGCGAGCCAGGCGAAAGCAGAATTTGCCCGTCTCCCCGGGGTCCCCTATTAGCCATGCCAGCAATTCTTGGCGAACCCCCGAAACCACCCACCAGCACCTAGTGATATCACTTCGAATTCAAGGTGCTCGGAATCACCTCCCCTTGGGAAGTACCCCAACAGCTTTCAGCGTCTTGGAGCTATCTAGTGGAAACGAAGGCGCCAATAGCAGTGGTTTGCACCCTCATCAGTTCACGTTTTGCAGCACTTGCCTTGGGCATCGGAGAGGGGTGCTGGTGTCGCACCCAATGGCGTTGTGTTTGGCTCAGTCTGGACCTTGTGAAAGGCGTCAGTGCCACATCCACACGTTTGTCCGGTTGGGCTCAAGTACTCCGGCGGAGTGTCACGATTTCGCAGGACATCGACTTGGGGAAGTGGCACTCTTTGGTCTTTGGATTTCAGGTTGCGAGAACAAACCTTCTGCTTCAACAAGGTCATATGAGTCATACAACATCTGCACACAGCATGACAACGCATTCGAGCCGCATCTCTGCCCAGTGGCGCAGGCGTCTTGCCATGTCTCGCACCGATTTGATTCAGCATCTCTAGCGACAGCAGTTGATCTGTGACCTGTCAGGCTCGTCTGATGATCAGCATTGCGAGTGCCTTCAAGCGCCTGCTTCGGGTTTCCCTTGCCACCAAGAGGAGAGTATCCGTTCACCTTGATGCCCAACTCCTGAGAAAGGTGAACTTGCGAAAAGCCACAAAGCTCACCCTCACGCCTGGCAAAGCTTCACCAGCTTCTCGCGGGAGTTGAAGGGATGGATCTCGAACTGACTTGCCATGGGCCGCACTTTGGCGTAGTCCAGCAGTTCCATCAAATGCCGCTCGTTATAGTTCGACACGCCAATCTGCCGAACAAGGCCATCCTCAAATACCGTTGGCACTGGCAACGGCAACACATCTTTCTATGGCACTTGATGAACGAAAGGCGGTAAATCAACATTTAACAGTCAAAACATGAAGTGCTCTGCCCGACTGCCCGCGTGTTTACAAAGAATGAAAAGGCCGTCTGCACCTGATAATTGGGAATGTCCCTACCTTCACTTGCAAGCCTCTGACTTCAGATCTTGCAAGGCCTTCCACGTCTGCTTGCGAAGAATTGCGTTCTGCTCGGCCATCTCGATGCTGGTTCCCACACCAGGCCAATGTGGTAAAACCAAATCAATCGACTCAAGTCCCAGCTTGTTGGCCGACTCCTGCACGGAGTCGATGGTTTGCTGGTACCCATAGTTGGCGGGCCAAACCTGCAATCCGTGCAATCTGCAAGCCAGGCTGGCATGGAAGCTGTTCGCACTCTCACGAGCCTTGGTGGTGACCCAGACATCCTCCCGCTTGACACGCCCGCTGGCAAAGGCTTCAGACAAAGCTCTTCCGATTCCTCGCTCGTTTCCTGGCCAATCCCACACGGTGCGCGGTGCTTTTCACTAAGGCAGCGGCTCAGAGTCTCAAGTCACAAGTGAGATTTCCTCCGAGCTGCCGTACCGCTGGGCGGTGTCGATCAGGCGGTAGCCGCAATCTAGCGCCGTAGTGACCTGCCTCGTGTCGCACGTCGCACGCCGTCGCACGCCGTCGCACGCGGTCGCTCTCACCTGACGGGTGCATTTGGCATTCCCCCGTTTGCCCCGTGCCTACTCACATCGCCCTCAGACACGAGGCAAGTGCCAAGGCCTGGGGTCCGTTGATTCCAAGGCTTTTGTCCGTCCAAAACGACTGGGTGTCCTGCCCACTGTCAGAGGTAGCTGGCCCCCTGATATTGCAGCTGCAACTGCAGGCGCGGCCACTGCCACTCGGCGTGGTACCATTACCAGCCCTGGAACTATGGCTACAAATACAGATGCTACAGTAGCACCGAACAAAGCTGGCGCTTTAAGCACTTTGCTTTTGCACACCATGGCGCAAGAGCAGCTGGAGCAGGGTGGCACTTGCTATCATGTCACAATGTGTCCTGAGCTAAACGACTGCAGTCACTAGCTCAAATGTGCGCAGCTGCAGGCACTTTCAAGCAAACCGGAACTCGGCCTGAGAAGCTTTGGCCTCGCGTGCAAGCGCACGAGTGCCCCCACTCTCAGATCCTATTTCGCACCACGCCTCGTGCGAAAGACGGGACGCCAGCCTCTCCTTCACTTAACTCACTCGTTGCTCGTCCTAGGGTTTAGGATGGTTTGGGCGTCCTCGTATGCCCAGCGCCGCCAGGAAGAGAACCTCATGACCGCCACGCCATTCGCCCGATTCGTCCGGTGCGTCCCAATCGACGAACTCGTCCTTGTTCTTTCCATTGTGCTTAATTATGTTTCATGCTTTTTTGTGCTATTCTTTGGATCGATCTTCCAACTTCTGGGCCTCGCGCGCCGAGAGGCACGTCCGAGCCATCGCCTTCCATGCGCTCTGGGCGCTCTGGGCGCGGGAGCTCTGAGCGCCTGCTCGGCGTCGCGCCAGACGTGCCGTACGCGGCATCTCCAGGCAGAGAAGGCCTCCGTGTCATCTCTCTCTCTCTCGGTCCGAACGCCCCCGCCCGGCCCCGCCCTCACCTGCACTGGAAGAACTGGGCGCAGGAAGAACTTCCCCAACACCTGGCACCGCGTCCGCGTGCGTCGGCTCGCGTCTCACTAACATCCCCTCCTGAAGGTTTCTCCTGCGAATGTCCATCCGTTGCTGCACGTCCTTCCTCAAACGCAGGCCATGGAGCGAACGCACAATCAAGGCCTGAGGCAAGCGCTCTTGACGCCCTTGCCACTCCGTGAGGAGGTTGCACATCTTTGACGTCTGAGCCTCTACCCAAGTCGTGCAAGATATGCAAGAAATGGCCATGTGCCTGAGCGTATGCATTTCGGGACCTCAACCCTATGATGCGGGAGACGAGCTGCAAATCCTGCAGCGGAACCCGGCCAAACCATCACCTCATATCAAAATCGTCCTCCTCCAGCTCAGGAATGGCCATTGCCTAGGTTGACATCCATCCACTCTCCGCTCAATCAGTCAGCTGGGATCCCAGCTGCTAGAAGCCGTGGCTGCACCCGAAAGGCAATGCTCGCATAGGCTTGCAAGTTTGAGGAAGCCTGGTCAATTCCTATTGTGCGTTCCGCATAGAGGCAGTCTGCCTCTCGTCCATTGAGCGGTGTATAGTTCCATGCCACTGAAAACACATGTCCGTGCACCTTGATCCAGTCAGGCCAGCTGCTCAGTCGCCAAAGATGCAATGCTCAGCTCTACGCATTCGGCTTAGCCTTGACTTTTTGAACCCGAGTCGGCAACCGGAAATCCGGATGAAACGCGTGCAACTTCCGCGTCACCATTGTGACCTGAGAGCACTGCTGGCTTTGACGAAGCCATCCCACACGGGCCCGGTATCGAATCGTTCAGTGACTCAGCATGCGCCTCGTGCTAGGACATGGATATGTGAAACGTTTCGTTTCACTCGCAAAGATCTGTTTCAGATCTTCAAAAACAAATACCGCCAGAACACAAGCTCGCAAAGGTCACGCCCTTTGGACGATGGCTCATTGAGCAAGTAGAAGACTCTTGGCAAATACAAAGCCCAGATCAGTCCGGACCGTTCTAAGTTTCCTTAAAGACGTCAAGATCAAGCAAGCTTCGAAGCTGACTGCGTGCAGTAATCCAAAGTGGCCGCTCCTGGAAGAGCAGATCATCTCACCTCAGTTCGAGAAAACAGTCGGAAGACGTCCACAAGTAGAGAAGGCGGACGAGTCACTTTCCGCGATGCTTCCTCCTGCTTCTTTTGTCTTCCCGGGATTCATCGCCCCAACCTGAGAGAATGCAACGCAGCAGGCTTTGGCGCGAAGACTGAGGCCCAACGTGCAGGACCTGTGGAGCTCATTGTGCTGCGCTTCGATGCTTCCATCGATGGCGATCTCTTCTCCTCCTCGGCACTCTCTGCTTGCATCTTGCATCAGCTTAGCTTTCAGGCTTTCGCTTTTTCGCTTCCCAGCTTTGGCCAAGGGAATTCGCAGCGCCAAGGCCCAGACCTTGCGACGGCCCTTGGCTTCTTTGGACTCCTTGGGTTCACCATTGAGCCACCTGCATCAAGCGAGTGGCGACTGCATTCAACTCATTCGGCTCCGAACCCGTAAGATATGCCAAGGCTGCCCCAAGGCCAAGGCTCTTCGTTGTGCAGCATGAACTTGGCCTCCTGACCAGGGCACCGCGCATCGCGCTGACTTGGACTACGTACTGGCGCGCCTGGACACGCTGCGTCCAGGTGCCCGGCTCAAGCGATTCCACCTCAAGTCACCGCGGCTGTGCGAAAGCTACGTGCGGAAGCGAGCTGTGGACTGCCACGACCACGTCCAGCAACTCCAGGGCTGCGTCCTGTCTCGGCGTGGCTTCAAGCACTTGTGGAATGGCTTGAAGGCTCGAAGGCGTGCTCGGCCTTGACCTCTGAATGCAGCAAGTCCTGGAGGAGAGGCCTGACCTGGCCTGACCTGGCCTGCCTTCACATTGGAACCCTCAGTTCCATTCAGTTCCTCAGTTAGAGTCACCTGTCTCCAAGTTGTGGGAAGTGCCCCCAGTCAGTCCGTGACACAGCCGATGGCATCACTGTGTAGGACAGCCTGGGTCTGTGCAGCTGGCTCAAGGCTTGGGCTTCTGGCATGTACGCACACAACATGAGTCTTCACAGGCGGACTTTGCATGTGCGACAAGCTCAAGTCAGTGAGTCAGAACAGCCGAGACATTCGTCCACTCAGCATTTCACGTCCCGTGTCTCATCAGACATGAGGAGGCACCGCATCAAGAAGAGGACCTGCACCTTAGATGCCGCGTCACATTGGGCGCCTCTCGGGCTAGGCGTACCAGCCCAACAACTGAAAGCGGCCGGAAATTCAGGAGCTGACCAAAAGGTCGCTGTCCGGCTTTGCTAGAAGATCAGGAAGTCGACCAATCACCTAGCGGGAGGCCATCAGCCCTAGAGTAAGAAATGACTCAGTCCCCATCTGAAATTTTGCCGAAGAGCAAGCCCCTGGATTCCAGAAATCTCTCAGCCCCAGCTCGGCAAGCGCTGCCCCAGCTCGGAAGTGTTGAAGCACAGAGCAATGAGCATTTGTGGCTCTGCATGAAGGTAGTGACAAGTGCATTAATATCCCTTCGTGATTCGTCTAAAAGCAGTCAGTAGAGCCTTGTGCAGTTGAGCGTGCTAAGATCGTCGACAAAACAGTTGGGTTGCTATCCGCAAAAATCTAACAAGCGGCACCAGCACTTGTACCATGATTTAAATCTGCGGCAATCGGCCTAGGACCTGGGAGAGGACCTGAGGGTACTCCATGATCTGCTTGCTATCTATGATTCTGCGGTTGGAAGCTGGGATTGACCTAGCCCTTGCAGCCCTTGTCCTTCTCAGCCCTTCTCAAGTTCACAAGCCTGGGAGCTGCGGAGCAATGCCGTGCAGGGTGTGTCCAACGCCAATATGCTCAAGATCATCACCGCCTTGCGAGCGAAGAGCAAACCAGAGCGAGCCAGAGCGAGCCAGAGCGAACGGGAGCGAGTATGAAAGCATGGGGTTGGGGGTGTTAAACCTACCAAAGGGCATGCCCCAGTTCAGATAAAATCCCCTCAGTCAACCACTTCAACCATATTAACCAACAGGGGCACGCCACCTCAACCAATTTTACCACCTAAATCCCAAATTCCCAAAATCCCAAATATATTTTTCTAAAATCCCAAAATATATTTTTCCAAAATCCCAAAATATAAAATCCCCATAATTTCAAAACATAAATCTTACAATGTTTTTTATGGTAAGGTTTATGGGATGTCCCTCTTTTAGGGTTAACCGCCTGTCCGTCCGCGCTACGACTTCTTCGTGGACATCTTTGCTATGTGCGCCCATGTGCTGGGGGTGGGTTCTCAACGGGACAGGATGTGAGGTTGAGGTGTATGCCTTGAGCATTTGCATCATTCAAAAGCAACCTTGAAAGTTTGATTTTGACTAGCACATTTTGGCACAAGTTTCTGGCATAATTCCTTCCGCAATGGTGTTGGTGAAGGTGGACGTGTTCTCGTGTGTCTGGTTACATCTCAAGATGAACGAGTTGGACACGAAGGGCGATGTGAAGGGGTTGGTTCAGGAAGCTTTGGGTTTTGAGCTGTCTGCTCATTGCTTGAAGCACGGTTCTCCAGGAATGATGGAGGCACCGGTCAGTGAGACTTTGCTTAAGGACTTGGGCGGTGAGATTGTGTCCTTTATGCTGACAAGTCCTACAGTTCAGCATCTGGCGGTGGCGAATGAGCTCAGGGAGAAGCAAGACCGCATTTCTGATGAAAACGGCATCATTCCTTGGAACAATGGGGTCATCATCAGGCGCACCTTCATCTCTCTGTCATCCCACGGACTTTACGGAGTTGATTTGGTACCAAAGAGGAAGTCAGTATTCAGAGATACAGAACCGGCCTCATCATCCGCTACGCCAAGCGAGACCTTTGTCCAGTTGCAGGAGCGCATTAAGGCACTTGAGGCGGAGAATGATGACTTCAGTGCATCAATCCGTCGCAACCAGTTTACCTTGAGGGAGTTGAAGGCGGTATTGAAAACTACCCCCATCAAGGTGGTCTTGCTGTTTGCATCTGGTGCTACGGTTGATGTGACGACTTCGTCAGGCAAAACTGTCAAACAGTTTTTGGTGCAGGATGTGAGAAATCACATTGGGGGAGATGTGCGCCTCATCTGCGACCAGCAGTTGATGATGAACTCAAAGAGACTTCACAGTTACAACATCACCAACGACTCGGTCATCAGCATCGTGAAGGTTGTCAACCAAGCACCAGAAGAAAATGCTGAGGCATTCAATCCTCTTCCCAGAGTTGCACCTGCTGAGGATGAGGTTGAGGATGAAAGCGAGGAGGAGTTGTTGGAGACGCCACCGATGAGCGACCAAGAAGATGAATGCCAGATGGATGAGAAGAACCAGATGCAAATCACCATCCGCAACTACCACACCAAGGTTGATATGTACATCGGTTCAGTGGATGTTCAGAAGAACATTGGATACCTCAAGGAGTTCATGTTGCAGTTTCAGGACATCAGCGAGGAGGACAAAGCCGGTTTGGTGATTTGTTGCAACCGTGGGTTGGCATTTGATGAAGAGCGGACAATCGGAACTACCATGACGTTGATGAAGTCGCGCACTTTTTACCTTCGTGTGAGAGGGCTTGATGGAGGAGCTTTGGTGCGTCAGCACTTTACCAAGGAGAAGGCGAAGGAGGTGCTAAAGGGCAAGGCAGTGAAGGTCGTGCCAGAAAATCAAGAGGTGGAAGAGGTGCAGTTTCCGGAGAACTTCAAGAACTTTCAGAAGGAGATGGAGGAGAAGTTGGCAGAGATTAAGGTGCTTGTCAATCAGGGGGTGCCGGTCTTTAAGATGGCACTGCGTGGCATCGGCGACACCGATTTGAAGGCGGTGCATTCCATCATGAGCAAGTCTGTGAGGGGTGGAAGGGGTGAAGGGTCTGAGCAGAGGTTCCTTCAGGCAATGTCTTACCTTGTGCCTGCTTTGTCCATATTGCACAATGGCACAAAATCCCTTCAGAACTTGCACAGCGAGTTTTCCCGCGGACTTTTGCACATTTTCGTGGATGCGTATGGTCAGTATGCAGATGGTGCTATGAAATACGGCAATTCACAACTTTTGAGTGAGATTGATGCTGAGATTGCAAGGCGAGGTACTGCCGACACGGAGCAGTTGTCAAACAGTTGCACTGTTGCATAGGTCGCTGAAAATGCCTCTTTCACATCAAAAACACACCAAAGACACACACCAAAAACGGTGTATGGACACACCAAAAACGGTGTATGGACACACCAAAAACGGTGTATGGTCACACCAAAAACGGTGTATGGACACACCAAAAACGGTGCATGCATTAAATGAGGCATTTTTGGTGCTTGAAATCAGGAACTCACCCTACCGATTATGCAGTTTGGTTGGGTTGAGAAACCGCTCAGCGAAAGGGAGGAAAAAGGTTGAGCATTTGCTGGGCAGTGTATTGAAAGGTTGAGGCAGGTAAGGTTGAGGACTGCCAACCACCCGTTTTACCCTTCCCCCATTTTCTTAGTGCTCGCATCTTTGTGCCCGCAGGTATCTTCATCATGGACTTTATCTACAAGGCTTTCCTCTACTAGGTATGGACGGGAGGCGTTGGGAGGGTTTTTTCTTATATGTATATATTATATAAGGGGGAAACTCTCGCCAATTTTTTGTTGCGCTGTTTGGCAACTGGCAAGAGTTTCTGGATATATCTATATATAGTTTGGTGTTTTATTTATTTTGTAAACTATGGATTATCCCCTTAAAATTCACCATTTTCAAAATTTTAAATTTCATAAATTTTACTGTGTTGTCGTTGGATGAACCTAGAAATTTCAAGTTTGAACTCCAACCCCAACTCAAATTCCTTAATCCACCAAACTCGTCAAAATATCACAATTAATATCAGCATTTTTCAAGTCTAATGAGATGACATTATAACCGAGTGACTTTGCTATGGTTCCTACACTTCCAGTTCCACTAAATAATTCTAATAAATTCATATTGTTTATTAGAATGATTTAGATAATGTTTTAGACATATACATATTTGTCATCTTCCTTAATAATCTTATAGTATTCTAATGTTTGTTCTTTTGGACTTTTGATTTGTCCCTTATTTAACATATCACAATATTTTTTACGCTTCGTGTCATAATCACCGCTGGGTCTGCCTATCCCTTTCTTTTCAAAGATCTTATCAATCTTTTCCTTCTCTTCATTGTTATTTTTTGGTTCGTTTGCCTTTGCATCAAGTTTCTGGTCAATAGTTTTTATCATCTCGTACAACAGTTTAACATTTTTACTAACTGTCGTTATTTTCTTTGATAGTTCAGCAATAGCATCATTCTCAACTTCAGACATTTCTATATATATTTATTTATATAATTATTTACTTAAATATTTATTTATGCGTTTTATTATACAGTTTACCTGAATGGTCTAATGTTATATATGTAAATAAATTATATTCTAACAGTCTTTCACCAATTTTATTGTTCATTTTTATTAAACCTTCCTCGTCACCTGTAATTTCAAAATTTTTTAATATTTTATCAAATTTATCTGGTTTAGTTTTACCTTTCATAAAATATTTATCACTGAATTTAGCATCAAACCAATAAAAATATTCTTCGCTCAATTGTTTAGCAAAGTTTTCATCACCATCGAATAGGTCTTTAATTTCTTCATCGTCAAAAGTTATAACTCTATTGTCTTCTCCATTCATAGTTGGCATTATGATTATACAAATAATTAGATAATTATTTAAATATTTATTTATTTATAAAATTGATTTAATGTAAAATCTACTCTTTAAATACTAAATTTTCATCATTTGTTTAATAGTTTCCTGAGTTTCGTTGTCACCATTATCTGACATTGTTGCCTCATTTCCAAATTTGATAGAAATATTATGTGCATCTGTTTCCAGATTGATACTGTCCTTAGTTTTATCAATATTCATTTTCTTATCATTTTTAGTTATTGTAAACCCTAATGGTACACAAGAACATTTACAATTTCCTTTCTTTTGAATTTCTAATTCGTTCTTCATTGCTAACATCTTTCTACACATAGGACACTCAAACTCAGTTAGTGCTGTTTCTTTAACAATTTCTTCTTTTTCTTCATCTGTTGAAGAAACTGTAGTATCTGTTTTATTCTTTTTGTTTTTCTTTTTTCCCATTTATATTAATATTTACATTTTTATTTTTGATATATTGTATTCCTAATTTTATTACTTCTAATGAATAAAAAACAGCATTTTTTAATTTTATTGTCAGTTATTATTACTTGTTCTATATTCTCCATTTCATCTATTATATTAATATAATCTGTATAACTCCTTTTCATATTAAATAATAAGATATTGTTTTTCGTTTCTGTCTTCCTTTTCTTGTAAAGTTTTTTCATTGTATCGTCTTTATTCCATCTATATTCCACAAATTTCTGATGATGTTTTGAATTTAGATGTTTAAATAAATATTTGTCATCATAAGTTTTACCACAGCTGCAATGGATAATAGTCATATAAATAATAAGATAAATTATTCTAATTCATCTTATTATTTCATGCATAATAGAATATTGGTGGGGCACAGCACTTGGGTTTTCATTGCACACGCGAGCAAGACACAAAACTAATTATCTTCAATGCTTATTGATTGAAGTTGATGAAAGAGCCTGTTCTACTACGATGGACACCATTCATATCATAGCAATGCTTTCACACAATAAATAATATTAAATTATTTTCTAAATATTTTTAATATTATTTTATTATGCCTGATGTAAAACCAATTGGTGAAATCAAATATGACTTTAAGCAAAGCAAGCACGAGGTCGTCCCTAAATTGCCGATGAGAGCGATGATTGTAGGGCCGTCAGGCTCTGGAAAGAGCACGCTACTTGTATCAATGATACTTGATATTTATAGAGGTGCATTCGAAAGAATTTTTATCTGGTCACCATCAGTAAATTTAGATAGTATTTGGTTGCCTGTTAAAAAATACATTAAGGAAGGTTTGAAAGTAGATAATGATAAAGAACCGTGTTGGTGGGATGAGTTCAATGTTGAAGATTTAGAAAGAGTTATAGAAACTCAAAATAAAATAATTGAATACCAGAAAAAACAAGGAACGAAGAAATTATTTAATATATTGGTAATTTTGGATGATGTATCTGATAATCCAGCAATAACAAGAAATAACAAATTGTTAAATTCTTTATTCTGTAGGGGACGTCATAGTGGAATATCAACGCTTGTCAGTCTTCAAAAATCATCAACCGTGCCACCAATTATTAGAGTAAATATAAGTCATTTGTTTTATTATAAAGTTAGAAACTACAAAGAGATAGAAATATTACAAGATGAATTATCAGCAATTGTTAGAAGCGATAATTTACACGAAAGCAAGAAATTAATTTATAAAATATATGAAACTGCCACTGATGAACCGCATAGTTTTTTATATATTAACCTTTTAGAAAAAGACCCTAACCGTATCTTTATGAAAAACTTTTCACAATATTTGAAAATCACTAATCAATAACATTAAATTTATTGTTTAATGTTTTTGATTTAAATTAATGAAGCGTTGCATAAATTCAACGCAGGTAATTTATATATTAGTTTGTCCGATTTTTGACTTTCTAATCTTTCAATCCTTGCCACACATTCTTGAATAGATTTAATTATTAAAGTATCCGCTCTTGTTTTTTCATCTACTCTTAAATTCTTAATGTCTTCCATACTGTTATTTTCATCGTTTTTACTTTGACCAATACCCATTATATATTATTATTTAGATTGTTTTTTTCAATTCCTTAATTTCTTTTTCTAATTTTTCAACTTTATCTATCACTTCCAGTAAAGCTTTATGTAATAATATTGGAACTTTTGTATATTCAATACCTAAATATTCACGTTCGGTATGAACTACATTACTAATTTCTTTCGGAACTGCTTTTAATAAATCATCAGCAATATAACCTATATGGATTGCATCCTTATCGTCTCTATCTTTTCTTTTGAATTTTTTAGGTTTGAATTTCTTAATCATACTAATACAATTACTTTTAAGTAAATCTACATCATATTTCAATCTTGCATCGGAATTATCTATTAGACTTCCATTTATGGTTACAGTTCCGGCAGTAATATCAATAGCATCACCTGAAGCATCTTGAATATCATTTACAAATAATGTTTTTGTATTAACAACTGTTACATTTTCATTAAAAGTCGATGGAGCATTATTTGTAAAACTTTCAGTATTTACTGTTGTTCCAAATGTCTTATCAATAGATAATAAAACAGAAGGGGTAGTAGAACTATCAGCAACTCTAAACGCTGTATTTGATGTTCTAAATATTACATCAATTGTAGATAAACTAGTTCCATCGTAATAAGTTGATATTTCACTTGTTCCCATCTTTAGATCTGTTCCAGTAGTCATTGAAATATTATTCAAAAATGAAACCGTTGTTAAATCAAATGATTGAATGGTATTAGTTGCTAAATATGCATTTTGTATTGCCATATTAGTGTCAACAGTTACCAATGTACCACCATTAGGCGCTATATTATTGCTTCTTAATGCTCCCCCGCTTTTAACATAAATATCATCAGCAAATAAATTACCCATTACATCAACAGTGCTTGTATTAAAAGTCCATCCGGTAGAAATATTAACTGCTCCAACTATATTAGATTGAACGGCAGGATCTCCACAAATAAATCTAATTGAAGAATTAGCATCACTATTCCTCATATCAAAAGATGAAAAAGCACTAACATATCTATATAATTCACAATTTGTATCAATCGTTAATTTACCATCAGTATCAATATTAACATTATCGCAATTAACAGCGGCATTTGTATAAATATTACCTAACACATCTATAGGTTTACTAAAAATAGTTTTATTCACTAATCCATCACACATCATATATTGATTACTGGCATTAGTAATATCACCAACGCTAACAGCAACAAAATTAGGATGATGTATATAAAAACCTTCTGTTGCATCTGGTGTATATGTTTCTAAATATGGTTCTAGTCCATTTATTGAAGTATTGATATTATCAATTTTTGTTTTAATATCTGTTGAAAAATCATTATTTGTAAATAAATTTCCTTTCATATAAACAGCACCTTCAAAATATGATGTTCCGTGTGCTTGAGCAAAATTATACGCAGTATGAACATTACCATTAATTGTAATTCTTGAAGCATTATTAGGCCTTCCAATAATGACATCTCCTGTGTTCCATCCTAACCATAATCTATAAGGCGTAGCACCTGTTAGTCCTTGATAAGAGTCTAACTGGCATCCTCTTTTAAATTCGAGTCTTTGGTTACTAACTGCGTCCTGGATTCTAAATATTGGATTAGTATTATCTGTTAAACTAAGTATTAATGGAGAGTTTACTGTTTGTGCAGTTGTATTAACTTTGTCTAATTTTTGACTTATTACTGTATCTTGTGCGCTATCATTTGTAATTATTGAATTAATTGTATTTGTATTTCCCGTTATTAATCCACTTAATCCATCTGATTGTAAAACATAACGAGCATCTGAACCTGCTATATCTAAAATAGATGAACACGAAAATACACCCGATACTTGTAAATTACTTAATATTGTAGTATTATGATTTAATATTTTATCATTTTGAAAAGTTGAAGAACTATTAATTTCTACATCTCCAAAACCTCGCTGGTTTAAAAACATTGTTGAACCAGTCAAACTTCCATAAACATAACTATCAAAATAATTATTATACATTTCAAAGAAATTGTTATAATTTCCAAATTCTGCTATTTTGAAAGTTGCAGTAGTTGTTATATTATGTATTAATGTATTATTTAATACTGATGTGTTTAACTTTTCTGATAATAAATTATTAGTTGCTATTTTATTATAGTAATCTGATTCATTAAATGAACCTCCATTCTGTAAATCTGATATTGCAGTAATATGTGAATTTACTGTGCTATTTAATCCTGTTATTAAATTAGAATTGGAACTGATAATATTAAAATTAAATGTCATAGTAGAATTCAAATTATTTATTAAATGTGTATTTGATGAAGTATTATTAATATTTGTATTTATTAAAGTAGTATTTGAAGAAATATTATTAATATTTGTATTAATTAAATTAGTATTAGAACTAATATTATTAAAATTAGTCGTTATAGTAGAATTCAAATTATTTATTAAATGTGTATTTGATGAAATATTATTAAAATTTGTATTTGAAGTTATTGTAAGATGACCTATTAAAAATGTATTTGATGAAACATTAACTAAATTACTTGCTATTGTTGCTGTATTATTCATAATAAAATAAGCATTTGAACTAATATTATTTGATAATACATTAACTTCTGTTTTGTTATATGATTGAGTTATATCATAAAAATTAGTGTCAATCTGTGCTTTTGTGTAAGTATCTACTTGGTCTGCTTTGTTGTTGAGTAAATCAATTATATCTGATTGATTAGCGTATATGTTTCTAATGTTTGTCACCCCGCTTGTAGAATTGATTTCGCTAATTGTGTGCGCTACAACATTTTCAAAGTTTGTTAAATTTATTGAAGGCATTTTATATTAATAGTAGAAAATGATAATATTTATTTATTTTTAATATTATCATTTTTACTAATTTTTAATCTAAAATCTGAACTCCGGCGTCTCTAATGGAAAGTTTTTGCTCACTCACTAATGTTATATATATTGTATCTGGCATATTTGCTGTTACCATATTTCCAATAGGTTTCACACGAATTAGAAGTTGTTGCCCTGCTTTTGTGTATATTCATAGCAAAGATAAACTTATCAACACGGTAAGCAGAATATTCAATTGATAAATGGTGTTGATGGAACAATGGTAAATTTAATGCTTTCCGTAAGTAATAGAATGCTTGTGTTAATGAACGGCAAGGATACTCAGGATATAGTTTTGACCCTAATTGAAGTTGAAATTCTAAATCAAGGTCAGGATTGTAGTATCCACTGTCTTGATAATTCAAGTTATACATAGGGTGATAGAAGTTGTTGTATTCTTTCATAACGTGAGTATCGCCTACTCCACTTTTGTTGAAACTGATGAACGCGGCAACTAGTTTAGATACTGAACGAACAACAGTAGTGTTAATTGACGACGAACCATCGGGAACTTGATTAGATTGACAAATATAAGTATTATACGTAATAGGTAATTCTTTTGAATCGAGGAGGTGAGCAACATATTTATTGTGGAGGTCGTTGTCCAAGCTAACCAAATCAGTTTGAAGGAATGCGTTACTAATTGAGAACTGCGCATTTGTATGAAGGCTTGAGTCTGCGTTGCCACTTTCTGGAAACCTCGTACCACCAACTGTAACAACGCAATCGGTAAAATTTGAAACTAGTTCAAGTTCTAAAACAAGAGGACACGCTTTTAACGGGATATACTTAAATTGATTGAATAAACCAAGCATCGGTTTAAATCCTACAACCATTTTTCTTCTAAAGCCGGGAATTGTGTAAGCGTCATATGCAGGACCAATATGACCCGATGCAGGAACTGCACGACGTGTGTTTAAATCGTCATCATATCTATAACCAAAACTCTGGGCGTCTTCATTGTCTCTTGCTCCTTTTGACATCAGGCAACTCATCATATGATGATTTCGGTTGTAGTAATCAATGTCTTCAACTAGTTGATTACCAGCAATTAGTCTTACTCTTCTAAAAAAGGAATAAGCAGGAGATAAAGGTCTTAATCGTTTATTGTCTGACGTGTCAGTGTTTTCAACAGTGAAATAAACCATTACACTCTGTGGGTCTAACCAACTATTATCTTCAGCATTTAACGCTATTTTCAACACACGCTGACCAGATGAAGGGGTGTAGATATTACTCCCAGAAGGAAAAAACGAGACAGAACGCCTCTCATTTATATAACTTGCACCTTTATTTAATTTGAATGAGAGGTTGTCAATTAGAATATCTTCAGCACTAAAAGTTTCCATTACTATATATAATTTAATTTAGAAATAATTTAAACTAAATTGATAAATTTATACATTTATTAATTTCTAAAACATAATCAATAATTATGTTTTACAAATTGATGAAATTGTAATTTCATTAATTTCCAAATCATAATTAAGAATTATGATTTACAAATTGAATAATTTAGTGTAATCCTTTTGATTAGAATTATGATTTTTAAATATTTTCATTTTCTTTTTCTTAATCTTATCTTCAACTGGATTATTGCCTTTTTCTTTCTCTAAAACAATCTCTCTAATTTCATCATATGAACTTTTCTTATACTTTTTATTTTCATTCTTAATCATATCATCTGTTGTTTCATTGTCATATTTCTTATGTTGTATCATAATAATAATATGAAAATAGTTTTGCGTTTTTTCTTTTTACTATTTCATCAAGGTCTGATTGAGTGTGATTACAATTGTTAGTGTTGTCATTGATGAGGACATAACCATTTTTATATTTTGGTACAACATATTATAAATTGAAGTAATCCAGTTATAATCAATATAGTCAGGTCTAACTCTGACACTCCTAATAATGAAACACCCACACTGACATTTTACATGTGTTCGTTTATTATCTCTATTTAAATCCCTTAATCTTTCTACAAGTGTTGATGGTTTAAAGTTTGTTTCACTTTCTGTCAAGTTTTCTTTTAACTGATTATACATATATAATACTATATAATTATTTATTTAATTATTTATTTATTAATTAGTTAAAAAATTATAATATCTCATTTACTGGATAAATACTTCTTGAAACATCACGACCCGTGTCTCCGTATCCAGTTATGTAATCGTGGTTAGTAAATGGATTTAATGAACCAGTATAAACAGTTACAGCAGACCTATCTAAAATACTGACAGGGTCTAAGATACTTCTAAAATTAATGTAATCATCGGTAATGCTAGACTTTCGCGATATAAATGGAGCACCGTAAGTGGTTAAAGTGAATTCTCTTTCAGGGTAATCTTTTGTTATCAGTGCACCTACACTTGAACCGAGACTGTGTGTTATAAGATGTTTAACTTCATTGTTTTCATCCAATGCCGTTGATGTGTCTTTATATCGTTGTGAATATTTTGTCATTTTAAAGGGAAGTCCTACATCTGCCAGAATGTCATTAACAGCACCTCCAAACGTTCCTTTTCCAAATGTTCCTGCTACATACATTTTATCACCATCAATATAAAAACCTTTACCATTGCCATATGCTCTACTCAACCCTTGTGCATCAGTTAAATTAGAATTAGGATAAAAATCGTTTAATATGTTGTCAGTTTGTTTCATAACATCAGTTATTTTAGTTGTTTTTTTATAAGGTTGATAATGTTTAATTTTCCCATGCTTCATTTCATATATTAACTTTTTATTATTAATCATATAAATAAAGATATAAATTAATTTCTCAATTAATTAATAATGCTTACATATAAGAAGGTCTATATTGACAGTGCTCATAGGATTAGTGGCACATCATCAAATTTCAAAGTTGAATTACCAGAAACATTACAAACAGATAATGGTGTTCATTGTTATATTCATGAAGTAACATTGCCTAACTCTTGGTATTCAATTCAGTCAGGATTAAATAATATATTATACTTTTATTCTTCTCCACTAGTTCCAGATGAAGATAACACAAATGTCCATTATTTAGCGTTACAATTGGACGAAGGAGTATATACTGGCACAGAACTAGCGACCGAATTAAAGGCAAAAATAAATGGTGTTGTAGATAATACTAATTTCTCAAATACTTATGAAATTTCTTACAGTGTAAAAACTAATAAAATAACAATTTATTCAAACTATGCTGATAGAAAGTTCGCTGTATTAACTGATGAACAAATGAAACTAACATATGCAGATTATATATGGAATGGAAGTTTTAATGCTAATAACTTACAATCTGTTAATGAAGTTTTGGGAAATTATCAAATAGCAGTTTATCAATATAATAATCCTTATGTTTCTGGCTTCGTTAATCTTCAACCCATTAGAAATATTTATATTCATTCTTCTCAATTGTCTAATTATAATCAAGTAAATTTAAGAACCGGCGATAGCACAGTTGTTAAGAAAGTGCCAGTCACAGCACCACATGCGGGAATTGTCTTTGATTCAGAATTAAACCCTCTGGATTACTTGGATGTATCAAATAGAAGCTTTAAACAATTAGATTTTTGGTTGTCTAATTCATTAAGTAATGAAATTAATTTGAATGGGGTTAATGTTAGTCTGAGTCTCATTTTCGTAAAAAGTGACATTATTTAAATAATATATTCTTTAATTTTTCCATATAGAAAATATATCGAATATATTATATGTCAAGTATTGAGGTAGTAGATGTTAATAATGAAACTAAAACAGAAGAAGCACCTGTTAATAATGAAGTCGTTGAACAAAATGAAACAGTTAATGAAGAACCAACGCCAGCAGAAGTTAAACCTGAAGAAGTCACTCCTGAACCAAAAGCGAAAGCAAAAGAATTACCAAGAACTAAAAAAGAAGTTGAATTAGTAGAATGTGAACAATGCTCTAAAAAGATGACATTGAAAAGTTTGAGACACTCACATCCTAAAAATTGTAAAGGGGCAAAAACCGAGATGCTACCAGTTAATCCACAAAAGAATATTAGAAAGATACAACCAGAAGTGAAAGAAGAAATTAAGAATGAGATTAAACAAGAAGTGATTAAAGAAATTATTAAGAAACCCACGGCAACAGAACTATTAAGCCAACATTATGAAGAACTTAAACAGAAGAAAAAACAAGATAAGCAAGAAAAAATAAACAAATTATCTTCATCAATGTTTTAAATAATAATCTAATTATATTATATATTAATCATGCTTATGAGAAGTCATAGAAATGTAGAATTTAACAGGGCACCACAAGTTGAAAGAGTATATGATACTAATGACTTATGGGGCGTTGCTTCAAGAATGAATTATTTTAAACAAATGAAAGATAATATAGAAGCAAAACAAACACAAGGAGCATTGATAAAATACAGAAACGATTTAGCAGAAAGCAACAGAACGGAAAGTTATAGAAAGGAATTAGACAGAATAAGAAAAATATTGGAAAACTCACGCTCACCCGATGGAATACAAACAACAGAACAACTAAAAGCAAGAAAGAAACATTTAGAAGAAATGATTAAGAATATTTCAGATTAACTTATTTATTATTTAGATAAATAAATTATCTAAATAATACATATAATATGATTAAATCAATAAATAGATTGAATACAGTAGGACCAGTAAAAGTAGGTTCGTTAAAATCACAATTACATTTGAGACCTTCTTATGACGAGTTGTTAAAAGAAACATTAGTAGAAGATGAGAATAGACCATCAATTGAAAATGTGATAGACAGAAGGGCAACAAGATACAGGTTAAATCAATATGGTAGTCAGTTTGATAATAAAGATGCTTTGGATATTCAAAAGAAAGAAGAATTGAGCAGAAGAGAAGAAGTTAAGAAGGAAGCATCGTCAGGCAGAGGAATATTTGGCGAAATTGGCGATACATTCAAACAACAAATGGCATTTGTAGACGAAAGGTTAATGGAAGTGAACAGACAGAAAGAAGAACTTGAAGAAAGAATGAGACTTATGTTTGGACAACACGATGAAATGGCAAGTGCTGTATCAAGACAATCAATACCAGAAGGTGTGAAAGTCCATTCAATGGCGTCAAATCAAGAAGAAGGAGAAGAAGAAGAACCAGAAGACGACCCTATTGTTGATGAAGAAGAGAAGAAAAAGGGTAAAGACGACGATGATGACCGAAGTAAAGTTGAAGATTTCATAGATGAAATCAGAGGAAATACACCCTTATATTTAGCAAGTGTTCCAATGGAAATGAAACGCATCATTGATAAAATATATAATGTCGGATTAATGAAAGATAATGAAAGATGATATATACATAGAATTCAACAACTTAATTAGCGAATTGATTGAAAGTGAAACCAACGTTAAAAAACAGGAAAACAACACCAAATTGATAGATTTTTACAAAAAGCATGTATATAATAAGTATATGAAAGAAGAAAAGGCATCTTCATCGGGTCAAACACGTGATTAACAATAATTAATCTATAATATTTAATAATGAGTAATACTAAATATTATGGATTGAGAAGAAGGAAAACCTTTGATGAAATGCTTAAAGAAGCGATGACACACAGACTGATAATAACAACCATCCCAGAAAAACGGAGAGTAGATTTATTAATGAATGAAGTTGATTTTGACGAATTTGATTTAACGAATTATGGCATTAACAAGAAATATATGAGTTTAAACAATAATAAATATGATACTGATATGTTCCCGGTAATGACACTTGACAAAGCAACACAGTTTCCTATCAGAGAAGTCAAAGAAACACAAACAGACCTACCAAATGATAAAGAAACACAAACTGATGACATTGATTATACAGGTTTGATTTCAGACGGATTTTCAAAGAGTTTTAAGAGTAATCTTAAGAATAGGGCAGAGGCAGAAGCACAAGCATCCTTATTCAAACCTATTCAAGATGATGATGATGCTGATGAACCAGATGATGACGACGATGATGATAATGGAAACAAAAAGAAAAGTTTAAACCTGATTAGGATTATAGAATTTATGTTAAGGTCAGGTTTTAGTGTAGCAGACATAATAATACATATAACTTATCAAACTACATTAACTACTCTACAAATTACTGAATTGACAGCATACATTATAGGAAATTCACTAATTACAACTTTTGATATTACTAATGGTATTATGAATTGGTTAAGTAATAATACTGATGAAGAAGTTGAGTTAAACACTTCTCCCCCTGTTAGCGTTAATAGTTCTCCGCCTATCACTGTTAATAGTTCTTCAACACATACCGTTAATTCAACGTCGCGAAGCTCGCGAGCCTCTGGCGAGGCGTCGTCAGAAGAAAATGCTAATTATGAAATAGCACCGCCGACCGAGATTCCTATTCCTACTGCTGCTGAAACTGATGAAGAAGATAAGGATAAAGATAAGAATAAAGAAAAGCAACATCTAAAATAAACAAATATGAAGGAAATAGAGTTAAAACCATCATGAAAATCAAATCATATTTTAAAATACTTACTTTAAAATATCATTTTTCAGGGGTAGAAACTAGGATCAAATTATTGCCTTTGTATTTTCTGTTGTAGTCATTTTTAGGAGGTTGATTTACTGTTCCTTCCTCTTCCTTTTTTCTATGATACCTTTGTCGGTCAAGTGCCCTTTTTCTTTCAAGAAATTCAGGGTCTTCTACCTTTTTCTTCTTATAATATAATCTGGTGAATAAAGCCATCTGTTCCTTAATCTCATCAATTGTCAAGTCATCAATATTTTTAGTGCTCATTTTTATCTTAATATATTATGGTAGTATTTCTTTAAGTATATTAAGGCAAAATATGAATTAATATAAATTCAATAAGGCGAATAAAAGAGTAATACGAAAGACACTTAAGGACATATTAACTATTATTAATATATAGACTAATTTATGACAAAAAAACGTATAGATACAAACATTCAAGACCTAAAAAACACAAGAGACAGGAAAAGGGGCAGTATTACCGCTCAAACCCTACAGAAAGTCAATACCATCATTGATTTTTATGAAGACCGCAAAATTGTTCAATTTGACACGGCAAACAAATTAATCAATGGCATCATTGCAACAAACGACAAGGAATTGAAGAAAGGACTGAAGCAATATGAAAAGGCAGTTGCCAAATACCAAAACATAGCACCCATAGGCGAGAGAATGAAACCAACAACTGAAAAGGCAGTCAGAGGCAAGAAACTAGCAACAATCAGGAGAAGAATTAATGAAAAAACACCCTTACGAAGAATTCAAAGGATGTATAGAGACAACATAACGAAGGACAGAAAAACGATTGTTATTAAATATATTCTTTTTACTAAAGACGAAGGACGCGCTACAAAATCCGGTTTTTTTAGATTGAATGGTATTAAATACTACCCGTTGCTATATCCTAACGTTAAAAGGGCAGGCAACGTAAAAGCACAGTGGGAGTTTATTACTAATGCTGTTAATGTTAAAATTACAAAGCATTTTGATAAACATAAGTTTCATAAACTGGTGGCAGTGATGAGAAGCGACCCAGCGTTTAAGAGTTTTACAGATGGCGAGGTTTATAACTACCTTGATTGCATCAAAATAGAAAGTGCCGAATTAGTTGATGAGGACGCAGTAGATTATGATATTTTTGATGATGAACTCACCGACACTAAACATAACATAAGTATTCATCATAGATACATTCAAACCGAATTGAACCCTGACTGCTCAACATTGAAGGAAGCAATAAAAAAAGGTGAGCATATTGAAAATGAGTGCTGGATTAATACGTTGATGGAACACTACGCGGACACGCTGATGAGGCACAAAAGAACCAAAAAGAAGAATTTAACCAGAGAGAGGATATTAGAAATCATCAACAAAAGCGATGAAAACTTCAAAAAGCACGGTGCTTCAATCATGCAAATGGATGCTGTGTTTAAACAGTTTGACATCAAAGCAAGAATTTATGACATTGACAGCAAATTGATTTACAAGCATGATCCAAAAGACTTCTACAGCAAAAAAATGATTACTTTTAACGGTTTAGTAAAGAACAGTCATATTTACACATTGAACCACGACATGAAAAATCTTAAAGCAAACCCGAATGTAGAAGACGTCCATAAGCTTAAAATCCATAGCAATTATTACATCAGTAGCAGGGAGACACCCATCAAATATAAGATGATTGAAAATTTGGACGACATATTAGAACTCAATGAGGAAGATGAATACAAGTTGATATTGAAAGACAATAATTTAGACAAGGCAGTTTTTGAACTCAAGCAGATAGGATATGAACCACAAATAGGATACACTGCAGGTAGGACAACTGAAGTCAAAATGGATTTTACGCATCAAATAGGAAAGAAGCAAAAGAAAGTTTATTATTCAATAGTAAACCAGAATTTTGACAGAGACAGAATTGATGAGGACATCGCAGTTGACGAAGAAGAGGTATATAATAACATCAGTGAAGAAATGTTTAAATTTAACAGAAAATTGTTGTGCGAAAACTACAAGAGTTATTATAATGAAGTTGATGTCCAGATTTTGGATGAATGCAGAACAATCGTAGCACATGGCATGATGAGAAGCAATGTAGGTAAGGAAGTAGAAATCGATGAAAGATGTAGCATTGACACATGTAAAGCATTTACACATCAAGGAAGCAAGATTAATTATATCCCGATTTTTAAAGAATTTGATGTGTGGAAACCTTACGATCACACTTGCGATTTCAACAGATTTAACAATTACACACTGTATTATGTTCAAGCAAATCAGGGCAACATCTTTTTTAACAAAAAAAATAATCTGGTGTATGGTAAATACTTAAAAGAATTGGTTAAAAGAGGCGTTGTGATGAAAATACTATATTATAAAACACCGTCGCAAGTGTTGAAGGTAAAATACAAGAAAGCGATAAGCGAATTGTTTAAATCAAACATCAGTCCTGACGAGGAGCAAAACAACAAAATCAAGAAGACAATAGCAAATATTACTTTTGGACTAATGGAAAAATCATATAACAGAAAGTCAGCGAGTAGGACTTTTGACAATGTAGAGCATGCTTTACATCATCAAAGAACCCACGGAGGCAGACTGTATGTTTTGGATGATGAAGAATATGAGTGTTTTAATAAATGGCAACTATTAAACGATGATGAGTGGAGTATTGAACTCTCCGAAGATGAGAGACCATACTTCCAACATGTAAATGGTAGTATGACATTTCCTGAATTTGGTATCGATTGCAAAGTTGAAGACGGCAAGACTTATTACAGCGAACGGGGTGAGAAATATAGGGAAACTGAAAAGATAAGTAAGACTGCCAACTATTATGTTGTTTGTCTTACCGACCAAAGAAAACTAATGAACGGATTTAGGTATATTAAAGAATTATTATTACAAGGTCATAATTTTAACATGTATGAAACTTTTGAAAAACTGAAAGCAAATAGTATTAAAGTTTATGCGGTGAAAACCGATGCCTTTCATATTGCAAAGAAAGATGTAAGGAAGGCAAAGAAGTTGTTAGATTTTCATAATGATATTGGAGGTTGGAGAGTAGAAAGAAATAAAGTCTATGAACTGGAAACTGATTACAATTGGAAATTTAATGAGTTAGTAAAAATACCAACTTTTGAGAATGAAACAATACCGATTGAAGATGAGTGGGATGTTGAAAGCATCTGTAATAAGATTGTTGAAAAAAGAAGAGTTATGATTAGAGCAAAATTTGCTGGGAGCGGTAAAAGTTTTATAGGCAAGTATATGGACAATTTAGGACACAATACACTTTTTGTAGTGCCTCAAAATATGTTAAAACAAGAGATTGAATGCGAAGCGGTGACAGTAAATACATTCTTTAGTATTCCAGTTGATAAAGGGGATGACCTACCAAAGTTTGATTATTCAGATTTTCAATGTATAGTGTTTGATGAGATTTATATGTCCAGTCCTTACATATTGAACAAAATAAGGGTGTTTGCAAATAACAATCCTGACATCGTAATTATAGGTGCCGGTGATGTCAAGCAACTGCCACCGATTGAACCTTTCACTAATACTCAAAATGCAGGCGAATACATTGACAAATGTATTGACATTATTTTTAAATATAATATATTTTTAAAGATATGTAAGCGAGTAGGTGGTAAGGATACAGAAGAAGGAGAAAGAAACAGAAAGAAACTGAATGAAATCTATGATGACTTTTGGATTAAAAAGATGGCAGTTGAAGAATGGATAGTTAAGCATTTCAAATTTACTAAAGATGTTATGAATAGTGAAAACAACATAGCATATACAAATATTAGATGTGAGGCAGTATCCAATGAGATTAGAAAAAGATTAGGTAAAACATGCAAATATGAAATTGGAGAAATCTTAATATGCAGACTTTACAAAAAGGACAAGGAAGGAAAACTGAATGTTAATATTAGGTGGAAGGTTGTTAATAACGAAGGATACAAGATAACAATACAAGATATTAAGGATGCAGAGAACATTAGAACACTTGACATTGATATTGTAGATAAGCATTTTAGATATGCCTACTGTGCTACCACTCATAGCAGACAGGGGACATCAATCAGTGATAATATGACCATTCACGAATGGAACAAAGATTATTTAGTTTGTAGGGAATGGTTGTGGACGAGTATCACACGAGCGAGGGATTTTAACAATGTCTATTTTTACAAGAACAAAGAGGGAGATGAAGATATGTTTAAGAGTTTGGTAATCAACTATTTTAAAAACAAAGTTGAAGGATATAAACAGCAAGATAGAGTAGCAAAAAGAGAAATAGACGAAGAGCAATACATTGACGAAAACTGGTGCTTAAAATACTTCAAATCCTGTTGCCAAAACTGCGGAATTAAATTTAATCTAGATACAAGAGGAGGAAAAATAAGTTCTAACTTCACTGCTCAACGTTGTGATAATGAGTTATGCCACACAGTTGAAAACTGCACCGCCTTTTGTGTCTATTGCAATTGCAGCGCGTCATGAATAATTTTGAAAATGAGTTTTTCAAAATTATTTTATTAACTTAATTAATGAGTTCAACACAAGAAATTATTAAGAGTGTATATTATGATAGAAGCGGTTATGGTTCAAAACAAACAACCCTCAAGGATGCTAAGCAAAAAGATAGTAGTATTACAATAAACGATATTAATGAATTCTTTAGTAAGAATGTAGAAGAAAAAAGAAAGATGAGAGGTGAAAATAGTTTTATTGCTCCGCATAGTTTCTGGGAATTTCAAGTTGATATGTTTTTCATTTCTAAAAATGATTTGGAAAATCAAACATTTAGAATTGGAATGATATGCATTGATATTTTTAGCAAATATATGCATATCGTGCCAATTAAATCCAAGACACCGCCAGACATTTTAGCAGGAATGATGGAGAATATCAATAAGATGGGTGGCAAACCGAAATTAATTTATACCGACGAGGAAGGCAGTTTTTTTAATCAATCAGTATTAGATTATTTGAAGGAGGAGAAAATTGAATTACATAGAACTAGAGGTCATCCAGCATTTGCGGAGCGTGGAATTCAGACTTTTAAAGATCAACTGTTTAAACGAGTTGAAGCGGACAAGAAAAATGGAAAGCAGAATATCCAATGGACGGATTAGATTTTTGAAATATTATTAACTTACAATAATAAGATGGTGCATTCTACCACCCGCTTTGTTCCAGCACAGGCAAGATTAAAAAAGAATGAGTTTGAGGTAAAAATGAATATTACAATGCAAGCAAAGAAAACTAGAATGTATCCAGAATTAAACGTAGGAAGTAATGTAAAAATAATGAGGAAGAAAGGCATAAGCGAAAAGGCACATACCAGTCATTGGTTAAAAGAAGTATTTAAAGTAAAATCAATTGATAGTAAATTAGGGCAATCTTACTTTCATTTGGAAGGAAAAACTAATCCTTATTTGAGACACGAATTATTGAAAGTTTAATATCAAACGAAATACAGTTAAAGAAAAAACGCCTTATAATATTAGTGAAATGTTGTTTAACTATAACAAGTGCGAATGCTGTAAATGCAAAATGAATAATTTGAGTTTAACCTTACATCATATACTACCGGCAAATGTATGTAATAAAATAAGTGAATATAATGTATATTGCAATCAATGCTGTATAACAAGAGACCTTGAACAGTTTTTTCTTGAAGAACATAAGGATAAGGGATATACAAAGTTTCAATTACAATTAAAATTCTTTATGCGACACCAAGCAAGATTTCCTATACACTTTTACCAGAAGATTTCCAGAAAGTCATTTGAAAATGAAATTGATGAATTCTTTAGTAATATAGATTTAATTAGGAGGTTTGGAGGAATAAACGCAATTAAACCATATAAAGCATTTGTCAAAAATACCGTTATTTGTTTGAATGGATTGACTGGCATTTATTAGACAAAGATAAAATAAACGAAGTCTTGAACGAATTTAGAGCAACTAAATATAGTATATGGTATTACTACAACACTAAATATAAAGTATGTCTATTGTTGTATTTATTCTTTTGGGAATATATTTATTCAATAATAGGAAAAAACAATATCAAATATATATACATTGGTGATATAGATAAATATGTAGATTACATATTTGAAGACATATTGCCTGACCATTATTTTAATCCATAAACCTTACAATAAAAAACATTGTAAGATTTATGATTTCAAAATGACTTGAAGAAATAATAACTTAATATATTATAGTGAAATGAGTGATACAGTCGGTATCAATGCTAAAAATATATTGAAAAACAACTTTATGAGTTATAAATGTAAAGACTGTGAAATGCTCAAATTACCAATTGAACGGGGTTTTGCAAATGGCGTTTGTAATAATATTTGTCAATATATGATATGCAATAATTGCAATAGAATTATAAAAAAAAATGATGATATGAATAACAAAGATATTGATATTATACATAATGAAGCTCTTGATGATGATTTAGAAATATTTGTGTTTATTGAAATGAATAATTTCTTAACTATAGAAGGGTTTGATCATTTATTAGAATGTGACGACGAAGGATATAATAATGAATTTACTTTTAAGTATTATTGTATGGTAAAAAGATTATACAATATGTCTTTTAATATTAAACGTTTAAACTATGTTGTATTGTTTAATTTTTTAAATGAGTTTTTAAATGATGAGTATAGAATTGACGAACTTAGATATACAATAACACATGCAATTAGAACAATGGGGTTGTTTAGAACAACAATAGGAAGTAATATTTATAATGAAACAACGTGTGATAAAATAATAGAAAGACTTAAATTAATAATTTAGTTTTAGGCGAAATAGTCCTAAAGAAAAAACACCTTATATTAATAGTGAAGAAATGAACGGTATTGAAATCAATAAGTATATTAATAAGAAATGCTACGACTGTTGCCACTTTAAAAAAGAAAATATGGAATTGTATAAATTAAACTTACCTAATGGAATAATAAATAATATTATTGATTATGCTTTGGGTAAAGAAGATTTATGTGAAAATCGTAAAACCTGGAGAGATAACCAAGCTATAATCAGTTGTGTGTTGAGAATAAAAGGAAGACATAATAGAAATGTAGAAGATGACATTTTGATATTTTTAATTGTGTATGAAAGACCACCTTATAGTTATGTTAGAGCATTTCTGAAAATCAGTAAGAAAAAATATGAAATGATTGCAGGTATATTATGGATGTTGGCTTATCATAAAAGGGAAGGGGTTGATGTAAAAGAAGACATTAAAACATATATTGAAAGAAAAAAGTTTAATGTCAAAAACTCAGTTAGAGATATTAATATTATTTTTAAAATGATGCATGAAAGGGGTAAGATGTATCAACAATTTAATAGTCACCAATTAAATTATTATCCTGAACTTAAACTATAAATTAACCCATAAACCTTACAATAAAAAACATTGTAAGATTTATGTTTTGAAATTATGGGGATTTTATATTTTGGGATTTTGGAAAAATATATTTTGGGAATTTGGGATTTTGGAAAATATATTTTGGGATTTTAGAAAACTATATTTGGGATTTTGGGAATTTGGGATTTAGGTGGTAAAATTGGTTGAGGTGGCGTGCCCCTGTTGGTTAATATGGTTGAAGTGGTTGACTGAGGGGATTTTATCTGAACTGGGGCATGCCCTTTGGTAGGTGTTAACGGTAGGGTGCCTCCAAGACGACGTCATCCTCCGCAAAGCCCACCATCAGCAGCCTCTCGCGAAGCCGCGCTTGCCGCACTCTCGGCTTTGACTGCAGGCCTGGGCAGAACCTCCAGCAGACCCGCTTCACAGAGTTCTGGCCACGGCACCTTCCAACACACACGCACAGATCAAATCGCGTTGCAAATACATATGGAATACATATGAAATACATGTTCAATCAGATGCACATCAGACATGTCAATACGAATTGCGAGCTCCCAGCCTCGGGGCTCGGGAAATCAAGGCCCGCCAAGATGCCCAGCGCTTCCACGAGCACATCATGCCTCTCACGCACTTCACGTTCCACGCGTACGTTCGATCGTTCCACGAGTGCGAGCGCCTGTCAGCTGTCGTCTGAATGAGCTTCACCATCTGCGCAGGCTAAGCAAAAGAAACTTCCCCGCTTCGAAACGGGACATCCGTCATCGCCCAGCTATCCCTGCTGCCCACCGCTTGCGCTGGTGTCAAATCTGGCCTCCAGCAGCCAAGCATCGCCTCGCAAAGAGCATTCACAGCTCAAAGATGCTCAGAGTCTCTCAGTGCTTTGATGCCTCCCATCACGTCTAGCAGAATGGATCGGCTGGCTTTGTGGCTGGCAATGTTGCGAATGACCTGCGAGCAAGGGATGCCTTGCCCACTTGATGTGAATGCTCATGAACCCTTCCAAACCCCACGCTGCTCCAGCACATGACATGCCCCCGTCGCGTTGTATGCCTTGAGCACAGTGGGCTGCTTGTGCTTGATAGCACGCAGCGCTACGGCCACGAAGGATTCTTCCGCCAGGAGGAGACAAGCAGCGGCCTGTCCGAAATGGAGCCTCAACCGGCCTCGACCGGCCTCACCGGCCTCATCGCTTCTTCTCGACAAGGGAAAATGGATCATTCGCCAATCGATTTGTTTTGTCTCATGTTCTAGTCAGGACCAAGATGCCCAGAAAGTCGGACCCATTCCCCTACGGTTAGGCGGCCTCGTCAGCGGCCAAGTTCACCAACAGGGCTACCGCCTCCGGCTCCTCACCCGAGAACACCGGGCCAAGGCTTGGCAAACCGAACGTAGAGATAACAAAAAGAAACGAAAACCCAATGGCATGAAATTAATTGCGAAGAAACATAACTGCGATGGCAAGAAGCGAGCAAAACAGCTCGCAAGACACTCAGTCCTGCTCCTTGCTCCGAGCCTCATGCTGAGACTGAACACCCGCACTCGTTGTGCAGATGAGGCTAAGGGAGTAGCCAGCTGCATTGCCAAAGCTGGTACTGTGGGGTGTTTGCTGATCATGGCGGACCTGTTCAACTTCAATGCAGCTGGGGCTTGCAATCTCGACCTTCCCAGCCTTCCCAGCCTTCCCAGCCTTTCCAGCCTTCCCAGCCCTGCCTCACTGGTGGATCCAGGGTCAGGTGGTACAGCACCTTGAGAGCTACCTGAGAGGAGTTGCTAAGTCAAGTCCTGAGTCGTCACAAGGAACTGCACGCCTTGCGGGTGCCAGCGTTCTGCGCTCCGTACACCAGGCGCGGGATCACCGCGCTCCTCGATAGACTCGACCACTCGACCAGCCGACCAAACGCTCCACCCCCTCTGAGGATCCACTGGGCCGCGGGCTGCGCTAAAGCAGCGCGGCCTTTGGCGTCGAAGGAGAAATTGTAACACCTGCGATGAATCTTCGGCTCGCAGGGGAAAGTCCGATCTCCCCTTCTCTCATTCTCAGGCGTCTCAGGCAGGCACGTGCGCAAGGCCATGCTGAATACCTCGCGCGTGCGAGTGGCCGTGCGTGGCCATGCAAATGCTCACGACTCATCGCCTCTGAGGCCGGGTGGCCCAAGAGTTCCACCAGCCGTGGCAACTCGCCCATGATCTGGTCCTGGCATGGCGGCATGGCGGCATGCCCGTGCGCTGCCCGAAATGAGCTCAATGCGCTCCTTGTTCTGCTCAAAGATAGACAACTTGTGAATCATGCTCAAGGTGCTCCAAAGCAAGTCCTGCGCCGCTCAGTGTCTAACCTTTGATCTGCAGAGTGTGGCCCAGTTTTGCACTTGCCCCCTCAAGTCCTCATGCTGTCGGCTCAAAAGCGGCGTCAGCCGCTTGCAAAGCTTTTGCTTCACTAGCTTGAGCTCCTCGACCGTGTCCTCCAACATAAGAGAGGCGTGCACCCGGTTGCGAGCTCTGGAAAGCAGATTTCTGCACATTCCCAACACTGGCCACGATGAGCCATGCTGTCCGTTTGGTTTGGGCCACCAAGGTCTGACAACAAGGCAAACAAGGCACGCACTGCACGGCTCCTCTGACAACGCCCGAAGAACCAAAATGCAGATCTGCAGCAAATGATCCTGGCAGGTCCATGTCCATCACGGAACTGACACCATGCAAGCTTGAACCCATTGCCAAAGGCTCCTGGCGGTCTAGCAAAGCACGGCATCTATCCTCCTGCCGCTGCAGTTCAGCTCGCCTCATCCGTTCCCGAAGAAATCAGCCAGTCATGTTAGCTCTCGCTGTGGCCAGAGCTTTTCGCCGGAGACCTTCGAGTCCTGGGAAACCTCATTCCCGGTGCATTCTATCGTCACATGTCATTGAACATAGCGACTGCGTTGAAGATAGACCGGCTGTGACGCTGCATTCAGCCCGGGACTATCTGTTCCTGGGAAGCCTCCAAGTCCTGCAATACAGCCATTTCCAAATGCGAGACACGGCCCATTTTGCTCCTTCTTGAGGACATTGCGACGCTTACTTTCGTACCTCGGACATTGGCTCAAGCAGAGAGAGAGAGAGAGAGAGACCTACCGCAATCTTCACTCCAAGCTCTCGACTCCAGGACTCGCATGGTGATCTCGCCGCACTGGTACTTTGAGAGGGCAGAGTGAAAGCAGGAGAAGTTTGCAAGGATCAGGAAAATGCCTGGACTGCAGCCGAGTGCACGGGATTCATTTCAGGGAAGCAGCCTGTGATGGCGACTGCCAGCTCATAGGACCTCTTGGCGTTCTCTCGAAGCTCGCGACTCAAAACCTCAGGGCAGGGCTTGCCAAACTGTTGACCTTCCCAAGGCACTAGGCGGAACTAAGTGCGCCGACCCCTAGAAGCGATGAGTGCTCTGTGATCTGCTCAAGCACGTCGACCTGACAACTCGAGAGCGTAGCAAACACTGGAGACTCCGGAGAATTCAGTGACTTGATGTGCTTGTCTGACTTGTCCGAAGCCTCAGTGCAGAGTCTCAACAACTTCTGCGCACCCTGAACCTTCATCTCCATCTGCTCCTTGGAAGACCAGGGTCGAGCATGGCTCCGTGCCCATGAGCATATCGACTCGCATCTCCTCGTACATCTGTTCGACATATTCGTCCAGGCAGCGCACCTGTCTCCAAGAACCAACTTCCCCCGAATTTCTGAATTTCTGAATGCCTTGCACAGGTTGCAAGAGAGCCCAAGCCGCAAGCTCGGGGAGAAACCAAAGTCTTCCTGTCAAGCTGAGCTTCCCGCGGAGGCAGGCGGCAGCAAGTCTTCCAACCTCAGTGACGCGTTCGAGCCTCTCGCCGCGCCATCGACAGGGACTGAATCCGCAACCAGATATCGCCAGCCGTCATCCCTCTTCTGTTCCAAAACATCCAAAAACGCACTGGTCAAAATGCAGGAAAGGGAGGAAAGGGCGCAAAAGCCGAACACAAACAGATCCGCAATGAAAACGTCAGCTCCAGTTCAGTTGCCCCCTGTGCTCCGCGCCTTGGCACGCCTGGCACGCCGGAGGTGCGGGTGGAGGACGTGGCGCCGAAGGTCCTGGAGGGACCTGAGCCACGCGAGCCACGCGAGCCACGCCAGCCATGGAGAATCCCGAAAGATCCGGGTTTGGTCAAACATACTCCGTGATCCCGTCGAGAGGGATATAGGGAGGCCCCCCATGTCCACGAATCCGCGGGCTCGCAAATTGCCCCATGTCCTCTTGAGAAAGCATGTTCTCTTGGGAAAGCAATTTTGGCCGTGCCTCATGTAACTGCAGGGACGCTCGGCCATGCATATCATCACTTCCCTTATGTAAGGAGTTGGCACATCTCTCTGGAGACCGTTCACGTTGAGGAACTGCACAGGCGCACGAGGTGGCATTCACAGCAAGATCGTGCATTTTGCACTCAGCCGTGATCAAAACCTTTGTAAGTCGCAGTGGCCGGCAAAACTTGACCACACAGGTCATCACAACTCACATCATGACCAGCTAGCCATGATGTGATTGAAGTCATTGATACTGCTACTCAGAAGTGATGCAGCGCTCAAGCGAGAGCGCTGCTTCGTGTAGTACTCTTGCACAACATGCACACATCAAAAAAGCCGATTCCCCTTTCCCTGTGTGGGCACATGATGGCAAACCAATGCTTCTGGTTAGCCAGAACCTGTCCTACATAGGAAAGCCTAATCAATGCATGCCGTTTGTGGGCGCACCGCTTTTGGCCCAAGAAACCGAGGTCTTCCGGCCTCAGCGTTCAACACTTGTGATGCGATGAGCTCGATCATATTGAAGTACCGCGCATGCCGTGCTATCCGCTGATTCAGCAGATGCAATTTGATGGCTCAACGAAAAGCCAATGGCTTGCTGTGCTTGCCGCTTTCTGTCAGGATCTTGCTCGGATCTTGGTCTTGCAAAGTGAGTGGGGTCGAGTACAGCCCAAAGGGGCGCCACATATCGTAGTTTCTGGCCTACTGTTGCAGCGTTCAAACTCTTTTTCCTACTCACAAGATATCTCGTGAGCCAGAAGCCAGCAAGCCGTTGATCCCACGAGGGCGGGGGGGGCGCGTGAGCCACTGACCACGCATGCAAACGCGCACACACACACACAGACGGACACTCAGCAGGGCAAGGAAAACTGTCGCCACACCCTATAAATACTTCTTGTACATGTCTGGGGTTCCAGTGAAATTCCTTCAAATGCTTCCACAGAACAAACCAACCTGCTGCACTGTCCCCTGACGCCGCGCCCATGGATGGGTCTAGGCAAAGAAACCAAGACGGTTGGCAAAGTACACCAACGAAAAGGCGGTGGACCATGACCGGAAGGGCTCTTTACGTGGCCCAAGAGGTGATGTTTGCACTGGAGGAGAATCTAGGGACCCTGGCCAGGCTGTGTGAGAGCCTGGCGCAGCTTTCCGTGCCCTTAGCGCAAACGCATTTTGTTTGCATCGCCTATATCTACAAAAAATGCGTTGCGTCAGCATCCGCTGACTTGTCTTCAGCAAATTGCAACTACAGGCGTCTAACCGCTGGTCTCTTCGGTCGACTCGTTGGAACTGCTGTCCGCGTCTTCGGGCAACGACTCGTTGCGGCCAATGAGCAACAGGGCCTGTGACTTGGTCCTAGCAAAATAGCCATACCTGGCTGCGTCGTGAGGCATGCCCGTAGCAGCACAGGCAGCTGCAACACTGGGCAGCTCCACACTGCCTGCCAGACTGTCCACGCGAGAGGATAGTCTCTCCGCTTGCGAAGCTGCACACTTCAGAGTCACATCCAGGCTTGTGAGGGATCCTCAAGCACATCAACTTCAAGATAGCCTTCTGCTGTTGGCACCGCGACCCGAGCTACTTCCTCCGGATATGTGGATCGCACTTGCTGGATGTTGGCCCAACGATCTACTGGCCCAAGACGGTACAGTGGCTGAGGCAACCTCATGAGGGAGGATTCACCCTTGTGCATCTTTGAGAGCATATTCTCGTAGGCGATGGTGTAGTTGCGCCAAGAGTCTTTTATTTTGCGAGGATCATTGCTCGCAAGCTGATCATCCAGCTTCGTCCTGGGTCATGCGCTGCAAATGAGCCTTGAAGGAAGCCTGCTCCTTCTGGGGAAGTCGCTGATAGTATTGTTCAAGCTCTCCTGAAGACATACCTTCTTTGTCAATGCTGTCTTCATAGTGCAGCATGACAAAGCGGGCGTTGGGGAATTTCCCTCTCTGTCCCTTTATATAGGCGTTCAGCTGAGAAACCTTGGCCATGTCCGGGATTTGCTTGTTCATGTAGTTCATGATGACAAGGGCCTTGGAAAAACTCAAGCCCAAATCGCGCAGCACGTCCAGGTCGTGCTGCGTCTCATGGGACTTTGACGCCTGGCACATCACCACTGGCAAAGTCCTGGGGTCCCGGAGAAATGCTTTCGTGATGTTGGCGATCTGCCAATAGTCACTCTCTCCTCTGTCCTTCATGCCCGGCATGTCAGTCACGTCCAAATCAAACATGCCCGGCTCCTGGATCCGAAAACAAACAAATAGATACAAGTACATGCAAGGGGAATTTCGATGGAACATACAACTGCTTGCCATGAAGTAAGGACAGGCATGAGGTGCTGCTGCAGGCAAGCATTTGTTCACGTATCTGCGTGACAAAGAGACGCAGCAAGTGCTTTCTGATTTTCTGGGGTTGCCACATTGTGCAAAACAACACCCTCGTTTTGTCATATTCTACACAGAAACGCAGAACCAAACCCAGACCACAAACAGGCACATAACAAAATACTAAACTAAATCCAGGAGGCAAACAAAAAAAACAACCAATGAAAGACCGGATAAATTGCATGCAAAGTTTTTGCAGCAAGTTTGATCAAGGCTCATGGAAGAAAGAACACTAGTAGCGTGGGAAGAAAACGGAAAAGCTAGGAATGAGTGAAGCTTCGGCGGCTTTCTTGTCGCAATCTAAGCTCGAGCCCTGCCGATCAACAATCGAGAAAGCTGCCAAATCCACCTCACGTCTTGTCTGCTCGGTGTGTTTCCTCGATCGGGAAGACCAACTCTGGTTGCTGCCCGGCGGCGTGGCGTCGCGTCGCGTCGTGTCGTTTCGTGTCGTGTCGTGGCGGGGCGGGGCGGGGCGGGCATGGAGTGAGTGAGTGACTGTGAGTGTGAGTGTGAGTGTGGATGTGAGTGTGAGTGTGAGTGTGAGTGTGTGTGTGTGTGAGTGCGAGTGCGAGTGCGAGTGAGAGTGAGAGTGTGAGTGAGAGTGAGAGAATGAGTGAGTGAGTGAGTGAGTGAGTGAGTGAGTGAGTGAGTGAGTGAGTGAGTGAGTGAGTGAGTGAGTGAGTGAGTGAGTGAGTGAGTGAGTGAGTGAGTGAGTGAGTGAGTGAGTGAGTGAGTGAGTGAGTGAGTGAGTGAGTGAGTGAGTGAGTGAGTGAGTGAGTGAGTGAGTGAGTGAGTGAGTGAGTGAGTGAGTGAGTGAGTGAGTGAGTGAGTGTGAGGGAGTAAGTGAGTGAGTGAGTGAGTGAGTGAATGAGTGAGTGAGTGAGTGAGTGACTGACTGACTGACTGAGTGAGTGAGTGACTGCGTGACAGCGAGTCAGTGAGTCAGCCAGCCCAGTCCAGGAATTCCGTGAGTCAGTTGGCCAGTGAGGTCAGTGAGTTAGGGAGAGAGTCAGTGAGCCAGTGAGTCAGTGAGTCAGTGACAGGGTGTGAGGAGAGCAGTGAGTGAGTGAGTCAGTGACAGTGGGTCAGCAAGTCAGAGTCAGTGAGTCAGTGAGGCAGTGAGTCAGTGAGTCAGTGAGTCAGTGAGTCAGTGAGTCAGTGAGTCAGTGAGTCAGTGAGTCAGTGAGTCAGTGAGTCAGTGAGTCAGTGAGTCAGTGAGTCAGTGAGTCAGTGAGTCAGTGAGTCAGTGAGTCAGTGAGTCAGTGAGTCAGTGAGTGAGTGAGTGAGTGAGTGAGTGAGTGAGTGAGTGAGTGAGTGAGTGAGTGAGTGAGTGAGTGAGTCAGTGAGTGAGTGAGTGAGTGAGTGAGTGAGTGGGGGTGGGTGGGTGGGTGGGTGGGTTGGGTGGGTGGGTGGGTGGGTGGGTGGGTGGGTGAGTGAGTGAGTGAGTGAGTGAGTAATTTTGATTTAGTGAGTGGCCATGACGTTCGCCTCAGGGCGTGGCTCTGCGCCTTCCACCTAGCGCAGCAGCTTTTGCTAACCCACTCACGCACAGCTGTCTAGTTCAGGCCACTCACAAGCGCCCCAGGCTGGCTTGTAGCAACTAAGCGGTCCAAATTCTCACGGCTATCCAGTTGCCAGCGCGGAGCTTTGCAGTGTCCAAAGCCACAAAGCAAGAGTTCAGAGGCGCGCGAGCCATACCCCGCATCATACCCCCGAGCCAACCCCGAACCATACCTGCGACTCATACCCCTTAAGGCACGGCCACGTCAAAAAAACACACACCCGCCTGGCAGAGTCCAGACAACCTTCAAACCGACCTCTCGGTGAGAGACGCACAGACAGAAGCAGCGTGGATCATCCATGCAAGTGCGTGACAGAGCGCTTCTTGTTCTGTACCCTACGCAGCAAGAGTCACCCAACGCTTCTACAACATCAACCCCCTCCCTCTTTCCCTCCCTCCCACTTATACTCACTCACTCACTCACTCACTCACTCACTCACTCACTCACTCACTCCCTCACTCAGTCACTCACTCACTCACTCACTCACTCACTCACTCACTCACTCACTCACTCACTCACTCACTCACTCAAACACTCACTCCCTTGTCTCTCCCTCCTTCCCTCAATCCCTCCCGCGCTCCCGCACTCCCGCACTCCCGCACTCCCGCGCTCCCGCGCTCCCGCGCTCCCGCACTCCCGCACTCCCGCACTCCCGCACTCCCGCACTCACGCACACACGCACTCACGCACTCACGCACTGTTGTGCAGCCCTGCCACGTCTGTCTTGCAGACTGGACACATTTGCAACTTGCCAGGCCTGTAGTTGGGCAGCCTTGCTTGGGCAGCGCAGTGTGGAACATGGGCAGGTTGGCATGTTTGAGTGGTTAGAGGTCTTGCAGTGGGACCTAAAGTTCAAAAGTGTTGGACTTGCTTACAGCGCAGTGTTGGAGCATGGTCAGGTTGGCAGGGGCTGCAGATTTGCAACGTCTTGCAGTGACCAGATCTGTTTTGCAATCAAGACCTGCAGTTGGAACCCTATGCAGATTGGTGTAGCTGGGCAGCCTTTGGCCAGTGAGTTGGAGTGGTTAGTTTTGCACAGCCTTGCAGTGTTGGAGCTTTGGCAGTTGTGCAGGCCTGCCAAGTTTGTTTTGCAACGAAGGCTTGCAGTGTTGGACTTTGGCAGATTTGCAATGTTGCAACTTTGCCAGGTGACAGCTTTGCTTGGGCAATGAGTTGGAGACTTGCAGTGTCATTGGCATTCTTGCAGACTGGACACATTTGCAACTTGCCAGGCCTGTAGTTGGGCAGCCTTGCTTGGGCAGTGCAGTGTGGGACATGGGCAGGTTGGCAAGTTTGAGTGGTTAGAGGTCTTGCAGTGGGACCTAAAGTTCAAAAGTGTTAGACTTGCTTAACAGTGCAGTGTTGGAGCATGGTCAGGTTGGCAGGGGCTGCAGATTTGCAACGTCTTGCAGTGGCCAGATCTGTTTTGCAACCAAGACATTGGTGTAGCTGGGCATCCTTTGGCCAGTAAGTTAGACAGTCTTGCAGTGAGAAGTGGCAGCCTTTGTTGGCAGTGGTATTGAAACTTTGGCAGGTTGGCAGCTTGGCAGTGGTTTGATAAGTCTTGCAGTGTTGAGGTTGAGTTTTAGTGTTGTAATTTTTGCAAAGTGGGTTGCAGTTTTGCACAGCCTGCTTGGGCAGTGCAGCGCGCACGCGCTCACGCGCTCACGCACTCACGCACTCACGCACTCACGCGCTCACGCGCTCACGCACTCACGCACTCACGCACTCACGCACTCACGCACTCACGCACTCACGCACTCACGCACTCACGCACTCACGCACTCACGCACTCACGCACTCACGCACTCACGCACTCACACATTCACGACGCACTCACGCCGCACTCACGAGGCACTCACGCCCTCACGCACCCATGCACGCACGCACGCACGCGCGAACTCACGCACGCACGCACGCACGCACGCACGCAATCACCTCCACTTGGAGTTCAAGCGACCCGCGTGCTCACAGACCCAAGGAAGCGTTGCTTAAGGGGAAGCGCCGCTGCCCAGTCAGGCCCGCCACCCGCACCAGTCACGAACCAGCACAAGGGCAAGACAGCGTGACATCCTCAAACGGCAGCCGCGCAGAGGCTAGTGGGCCTCTCACAGGTGGTGTACCGTGTCGCGCTTGATACATCGTAGTCCTTCCGAACCCACCTTCTGGCGAACTTCTGCAAAAAGAGCCGCGAGCTGGTTCCTGCAGCGCTTCTCTTTGAGTTTTGTGTCTTCTGAGGATTTGGGCGGCATGGCTTCGCCAGTACTGCCCAAAGCGCAAGAGGCTCTTGGCTGCAAATGGCAGCAGAAGGGTATGAATCGGGGTATGAATCGGGTATGAATCGGGGGTATGAATTGGGGGGCAATTTTTTTCGACCGGAAAGATATTAAGAGTATTTCAGGAGTATAAAGATAGTTTGGATAGTGGTTCAGGATAGATAGTTGTTTCTATCATGTTGGATAGATCTCCAAGTTTCAAGCTCAGCAGCGGCACCCCCCGCCGCAGCGCCCTGCAAGTCCCAGCGTCTTGCGTCAAGCTGCACCCCCCCGCCACAGCACCACGGATGCTACAGACAACTCTAGTACCAGGACATCCGCAGGATTGCTCTATAACAGTTAGGGCAGGCCATGCGCAGCTTTTTTCGAACCCAAAAGTCCAGGGTCCACCCTAGGTTTTTTGCATTTTTTGAATAAGCGCCCCAAAACAGCAGTTTTAAAACATATATTGAAACAGTCTAAACACATTTTGATAAATATTTTTTAATGCAGCATACCAAAACGAAAATTGAATTATTTTTTGAAAAATTCAATACACCTAAACATTTCTATTTTCAAAAACACATATTTCCCAAAACATTTTAGAAAGTATATTTTTCAAAAGAGATAAATATATATAGCATTTTAAGAAGAATTTTCCAATAAGAAACAACATTTTCAATATTTCAATGAGAAGACTTAATAATTAATCATTTTCAACATTTGGATATTCCGAAGTTGCGCGTGGTCCTCCTTGTGTGATTTTATCTTCAATATATAAAACGCTATACTTACATTATAATTATAACATATCATATTGTACATGTTGTTATTATAGTATGATTATAATTTAAATTCAGGATAATAAGTTAATTGATGATGAGTTGAGGCGTAGGCGTGGTGGGACCCGAATCCCACGAATTTGGGGCTCGAATCCCCAAATCGCACGAACTTGAGACTCGAATCCCACGAATTAGGGGCTCGAATCCCCGAATCCCACGAATTTGGGTCTCGAATCCCCAGTCCCACGCATTTGGGACTCGAATCCCCGAATCGCACGAACTTGGGACTCGAATCCCCTCTGGTGTCTTGTTTCTTTAATCCACCAAACTCATTAAGATTTCACAAATTAATTCGCTAGGTATTATAGAAATCTTCCTGCTTATGTATTTTTGGATTGTCTCCCCATTTTTCCTTGTTTCCATTTCGCAGTCTCTGCGCAGTTTCAATATGTTTATTATTCCTGATGTTGCCACAATCCTTTTTACATAAATCTCTAGGTTTCCAAGTTGTAATGTTATTCCCAAGCCTAGTTCTCTTTCTGTAAGGCATTCCATACTTACAGTAATCTACATCTTTAAATTCAAACTCATCCATAAACTCCTGGCTTTTGTTTGTGGATTTTCGATTACACAATATTTTACATTGAAGTATTTAATAATCTCAATAGTTTTTAAGAGAATACTATTTGCATATTCGATATTCCTAATTCCTGTAGTTTTTGCTTTGCTGTATTCGGTGCACGGGGGACTACTCCAAATAAAATCAAAATGGCTTCTGTCAAACTGTTTGTAATCCCACTCCAAAATATCACAGTTGATATCAGCATTTTTCAAGTCTAATGGTATCACATTAAAACCTAAATCACGAGCAACTTTACCAACAGAACCACTGCCTGAAAATAATTCTAATAAATTCATGTATTAGAATTATTTAGATATTAATTATTCAAATAATACATATATTCCATCATCATTTTTGTAATTTTATAAAACTCTAATGTTTGTTGCTTTGGTTGTTTGATTTTATTACTATTCAACATTTCACAGTATTTCTTTTGCTTTGTAGGGTAGTCGCCTGATGGTCTTCCTATAGATTTTGCTTGGGATATCTTTTCGATTTTCTCCTTCTCTTCGTTGCTTTGTTGTTCGCGTTCAACTGGTTTCATTCTGTCATCAATGGATTTAATCATATCATTTAAGGTTTTTGTATTTTTACCAATTAATGTTATCTTCTTCATTAAATCATTAATAGTATAATTTTCATTTTCAGACATTACTATATATTTATTTAGATATTTATTTAGATATTTATTTATTTAATTATATATTTATAAAGTGCAATTATGTTAAAACTACTCTTTAAATACTATTTTTCATCATTTGCTTAATAGTTTCCTGTGTTTCGTTTTCATTATTATCCGAGAGTGATGCATCCTTACCCCATTTAAAAGTTATATTATGGACATCTGTTTCTAAGTTGATACTGTCTTTAGTTTTATCAATATTCATTTTCTTATCAGTTTTATTTATTTTGAAACTTGTTGGAATACATGAACATTTACAATTTCCTTTTGTATTTCTAATTCATTCTTCATTTCTAAAAAATTTTTACACATTGGACAAGCAAACTCAATAACTGATGTTTCTTTAACAATTTCTCCGCTATCTTCATCTGTTGAAGAAACACTTAAACCTGTCTTATTCTTTTTGTTTTTCTTTTGGCATTTATATTTATATTTACCTTTCTTTTGATATATTGTATTCCTAGCTTAATTAATTCTAATGAATATTAACAACATTCTTAATTTTATTATCGGTTATAACAACATCTTCTATATGTTGTACTTCATTTATTATATCAATATAATCTGAATAACTCCTTTTCATATTAAATAAAAAGATGAAATAATTATTAAAATAATTATTTGATCTTATTTCATGCATGATAGAATATTCGTAGGGCACAGCAATGGGGTTTTCTTTGCAATGCATCAAACTAATTAGCTTCAATGCTTTATTGATTGAAGCAATGGAAAGCCTGTTCCATTATGTGATTCACCACCACACATAACATAAAGATGTTCCATTTAATATTAGTTACAAGTTAGTTTGTAAATATAAATTTCTAAATATCTTTAATATTACTTTAATTATGTCAGAAGTTCCCATTATAAAACCGATAAACGTAACTGACTATGAATTTAAACCGTCTAAACACGTGCACGTGGCATTATAGTTGCTTCTTCAACAGGTGGCAAAACAGTTCTAATTCAAAATTTGATATTAAATGTATATAAAAACTGCTTCTCTCGTATCTTTATTTTTAGCCCGAGCGTCCATAATGACCCTACCTTTGTTGAAGTCAAGAAATACCAGCGAGAAGAAATGAAGGTGGATGATACAAAAGAGCAAGTATATTTTGATGAATACCGACCAGAAGAATTGGAAAATATCATTAATACACAAAGAAAAGTAATACATTATATGAAAAATACTAAAATGAAGAATTTATATTCCATTCTTATTGTTATTGATGACCACGCCGATGATACTAAATTTGTTAGATATAGTAAATTATTGCATGGGTTGTTTACAAGAGGCAGGCACGACGCAGTAAGTGTGATTTGTTCAACACAAAAATATAATGTGTTAGCACCAATCATTAGGTTAAATGCCAGTTCATTGTATATTTTCAGGTTGAAGAATGCCAGTGAGTTAATGAGTTTCATAGAAGAAAACTCAGCAGCCCTTGTTATTACAAATGTATCACACGGCAGTGGGCGATGCTCCATATTCATTTATGTATGTAAATATGAATTCTAAAGACATTAATAAGATGTATTACATCAGGTTTGAGAAAGCATTTAAAATACATTAATATTTAAAGAATAAGTCTTATATCATCTTATATAATGCCTAAAAAGGTTATGGACTATTCTAATACTCATTCTTAAAAAATTGTTTGTAAAGACACTAATGACTTATCAATGTATATTGGACATACCACTAATTTTGTTAAAAGAATAAACAAACATAAAACTTGTTGTTGCAATGAAAGTAGCACACATTATAACTTACCGCTATATAAATACATAAGAGACCAAGGACATTGGTATAACTGGGATATGACTTTAATTGAAACTAAATTTTGTGAAAATTTTCTTGAAGTAAAGAAATATGAACGTGAGTTGATTGATTTGATGAAACCCAAATTAAACATATCAAGACCAGCGGTAACAGATGATGACTTAAAAGAGTATAGAGAACACTATTATCAAGAAAATATATAGATACTATTTCACCAAAAACAGAGAATCATATAGAGACAATCATAAGGGACAAATAAGTATAACAAATAAAATATACAGAGAAAACAAGAAAGAAAAAAGTTGCTAATGGCAAAAAAATTATCAAGAAAACAAATAATATGTTAAACAAAGAGTAAAACAATATAGAGACGACAATAGAGAAAAGCAACACCAAACAATGACCTGTGAGTGTGGAGCAGTTTGCCAAAGCAACAATTATTTAAGACGTGTAAGGACAATGAAACACCAACAATACCTAAAATTTATACAACCAGAAGAAACCCCAGAACAATAATTAAAAATATTAAAAATTGTTTAATATTTTTAATTCAGAGCAAACTATAGCTACAAATCTGAACCGGTAATCTATATATTAATTTGTCACATTTTAATTTCTCTAGTTTTTCTAATCTTTCACTCATTTGCTTACTTGCTTTCAACTGTAATTTATCAATATTACTTAAATCTAATTGTTCTACATCAATATCATTGGTTTTATCAATACTTGAAGTTTCAACACTACTAATAAGTTGATATTTCACTTGTTCCCATCTTTAGATCTGTTCCAGTAGTCATTGAAGTATTATTCAAAAATGAAACCGTTGTTAAATCGAATGATTGAATGGTATTAGTTGCTAAATATTCATTTTGAACTGCTAAGTTAGTATCAACGGTCACTAATGTTCCACCATTAGGCGCTATATGATTACTTCTTAATGCTCCACCAGTTTTAACATAAACATCGTCTGCAAATAAATTACCAATAAAATCAGCAGTGTTAAAAGTCCACCCAGTAGAAATATTAACAGCTCCAACTATGTTAGATTGAACGGCAGGGTCGCCACAAATAAACCTAACTGAAGAATTAGCATCACTATTCCTCATATCAAAAGATGAAAAAGCACTAACATATCTGTATAATTCACAATTTGTACCAATTGTTAATTTACCATCGGTATCAATATTAACATTATCACAATTAACAGCAGCATTCGTATAAATATTACCTAACACATCAACAGGTTTTTTAAAAATAGTTTTATTCACTAACCCATCACACATCATATATTGATTAGAAGCATTACTAACATCGCCAACACTAATGCCAACGAAATCATTATGAGACATATATAAACCTTCTATGGCATCTGGTGTATATCTTCGTATTGAACCATTGTTATTAATATTCAAATATGAGCCATTGTTAAGACTTATTGCCTTGTCAGTTCCTATAAACTGCACTGCATCGCTTGGCCAGCACAATTTAAAACATAACCATAAAAAACCAACAGCACCTAAACCAAACCTATCCTTTACCCACACTCTTCCAACATCTCCTATTTGAGTTTCCCATTGACCACCACTTGAACTCATCCACATTCTACCATCTCTATTAATATTAAATTCACGATTAAACAATTGAAAAGTCATTTGTAATCCAACATTAGGCGACGATGTAGCGCTAAACTTCTTACATATTGTACTTCCAGTAGTCAACATATTTAAATTACTGTGTAAAGTTGTATTATCGCTAAAATTGATAGCACCTGCTATTGCTTGAGCGTTAGTATCTATCTTATCTAGCTTTTGTCCTAATGATGTATCCTGTGAATTGTTGATAGTAATTGTTGAATTAATTGTATTTGTATTTCCTGTTATTAATCCACTTAATCCACCCGATTGTAAAACATAACGAGCGTCTGAACCTGCAACATCTAAAATAGATGAACACGAAAATAAACCAGATACTTGTAAATTACTTAATATTGTAGTATTATGATTTAATAATATTTTTTATTTTGAAAAGTTGAAGAGTTATTAATTTCTACATCTCCAAAACCTCGCTGATTTAAAAACATAGTTGCACCAGTCAAACTTCCATAAACATAAGTATCAATACAACTATTGTATAATTCGTGATAATAATTATAGTTTCCAAACTCTACTATTTTAAATGATGATGTTGTTGTTATATTTTGAATTAATGTACTATTTAATATTGATGTCTCTAACTTGTCTGATAATAAATTATTAGTTGTTATTTTATTATAGTAATCTGCTTCATTAAATGAACCTCCATTCTGTAAATCTGATATGGCTGTAAAATGTGAATTTATTGCGCTATTTAACCCTGTTATTAAATTAGTATTAGAACTAATATTATTAAAATACGATGTTGTAGTAGAATTTTTATTATTTATTGAATGTGTAGTTGATGAAATGTTATTAAAATTTGTATTAATTAAGTTAGAACTAGAACTAATGTTATTAAAATTAGTTGTCATCGTAGAATTTAAATTATTTATTAAATTTGTATTTGATGAAGTATTATTAAAATTTGTATTTGAAGTTATTGTCAGATTACCTATTAAAAATGAGTTTGAACTAATATTATTTGATAATACATTAATTTCTGTTTTGTCATATGTTTCAGATATATCATAAAAAAATAGCATTTATCTGTTCCTTTGTGTAGGTGTCTGCTTGGTCTGCTTTACTATCTAATACTGTTTGAATGTCGAATTTACTCGCGTAAAGATCTTCTATATCATTGACTGCTCCATCTTTTACTTGCCTAATTTTATTTGCTGTAGTATCCAAGATATTCATTAAGTTTTTGCTCATAATATTATATTATTAAAATATCATATTTTTTATTTAATCAAAAATATTACAGAATTTGAACGGATTTCAAGTATACATTCATGAACCATATGAATATACATCCGTGTCGGCATAAACTTACTACTATATAAAGTATTTCCATCAAGGGGGCGAATTTTTACAACCATAATTGAAATATTTTTAAATTTAAACCTGAACACGCTGCTGATTCTAATTTTTGTAGGTTAAATCCGAACATAAATGCTTGTGTTTTATAGTCCTCGCTTCTAACCAACAATGGATTGTCAGCACAATGCATTAAATGGACGTATGCTTCACGAACATATTGAATTTCTTGTGATGGAATAACTTGATTACCAATAACCAATGAAGCAGGTAAATCATATATAGGGTCATAATATCCAACATCAACAGCGCTACCTTGATGTGCTAATGGATGATATAGTGAGTTGTATTCCTTAAGAATTTCACCAAGTCCTCCTACATAACCTGTACTCGTTGTATTAGAAAATGACATAAACATTCTATTTAGTTTAGATACATTTCTAACGATTGTTGTGAAGATTTCAGTCTCTGATGATGTGGTTTGTTCTTGCATTGTTTCAGTTTCAACAGTAATTGGAAGAGAACCGGTTTCCAAGATTTTAGCATATTCTGCGTATAAGCTATCATCAAGAGAATAAACATTTGCTTTGAAAACCGGCTTTTTTATTGCCCATTTGTTAGAAGTATTTGTAGCAGTGAAAAGAGAAGTTGCACCTTGTGCAATAATTAACAATTTAGCATCATTCACTAAACAAAATTCTATGGTTATAGCACAATAAGATAAAGGTATCCAGTTCTCACAAGTCTTAAAGCATTTCCATTTCATATCATAAAATACATTAGCGCTTTTACCTTTTGCAATGCCTTTTTTATTATCTGGCGTAACTTGTCTTGTGACTCTTGAAACAATATTAGCGCTTGGGTTCGTTGCTGATTGAGTATAAGTTAAAAATCTAACATCGTTATTATTAAACGAATTTCCAACACCTAAAACTTCATCTGCTCTTTTTGCTTCTGATGTTTTAAGTAAATCTTTCATAGCATCAGCGCGTGATGTAGAATTCAAATCACATACTATTACATCTCCCGTCATCACTTGTAATTACCCTTGAAAAGAAAGCACCAGTGGATATAGGGCGTAGTTCAGCATTAGCATTATCACTGTCGTCAGTACTTTCCAATGCAAATCCTAATAATAGTGTAGGAAGCGAAATCCATTCATTGATTAGGTGGTCCAGTAATGTTAAATCTAATTACAGAATTTGTATCAGCAGTGTAAGTAGAAACCGATGAAGGGTAAAAGTTTTTACTTTCTTCTGAACGAATCTTAAATTCATTTGAACAAGAACATCTTCAATATCTAATGTTTCCATGTTTATATATTTAACAATAGAAAATATTATATTTATAGTGTTTTTTATATCATTAATAGGCATTATATATAAGACTACAAAATTTCCTTTACAGGCTCAATACTTCTTGATACATCCTTGCCAGTATCGCCATATATTGAGTGTTGATGATTTGTTAACGGGTTAAAACCTGCTCTATTTGTTGTTATACTGCCTCTATCTGAAATACTGACTATATCTCCAAAATTTCGTATGCTTGTGTAGTTGTCATCATTTTTGTTTGACATTGAAACAAAAGGAGCGCCGTAAGTAGTTAATCCAATTTTACGATCAGGATTTTCTATTAAATATGGAGCACTCGCACTACTACCCAATGAATGACTAATAACTTCACTAATATTATTATTTAAAGCTTGATTAATATCTCTATACCTTTCACTGAATGAACTTAAACCAAATGGAATTGTAATATCACATAAAATATCATTAATATTTGACTTAATATTATTTTTACCAAAAGTCACAGCAACATATAGTTTATTATTATCTAAATAATAACCTTTACAATTTTTATATGCTTTGTTTAATCCTTCTGTGTCAGAATTTTGTATATTTAGGTTTGAACAATGAATTTTTCTTGTTGAATTTCATTAATTATTTTTCTATACATTTCACTATGACCTTGGTGAAGTGGATTGTATGGTTTGAATTTTCCTTCTTTTAAATAATATGTATTCTTCATTATATTGATTATTGATATGTTTAATCTAATTAATTAATATAAATATGACAAGATTCAGAAAAATATACATTGATACACGACAAAAAAACCTAAATGAAAGTTTGAGCACTTCTGACTTTGTTATAGATTTACCAGAAACCCAAGAAACAGGAACAAATACAAAACTATATGTTCATGAATTATCAATACCTATTACTATTTGTCCTATTGAAGAAAATGTAAATAATAGATTATATTTAACATTAGGAGGAATACTAACAGGAGCACCAGTATATTATTTTATTGTAGCACCTGATAAAGGTAGTTATGTAGGTAGTGAATTAGCAACCGAATTACAAAATAAATTGAATACTGCTACTAATGGAACTGATGGAAATAGTGACTTTTTTAGTTGTAGTTATTCATTAAAACAAATACAATAACTATAAGTTGTAATTATGTTTCTTACTTTTACACAATTCATACGGATAAAGAATTGCAAACTGTCTATGGTTTTCGTGTTGATTATGACAGAAGCCATACAATGTCTATTAACATTTTTAGGAAACACTGTTGAAAAGTCAATTTTGCACCTGACCCTTTCGTTAGTGGTTTTGTTAATTTATTACCAATGAAAAATATTTACTTAACCAGTGATAATTTAACAAATGCAAACCAATTAGCACCTTATGGAGTTGCCCGCGTATTAAAGAAAATTCCTATTACTGCTGGATTTGGCAATGTAATCTATGATAATGAGATTTTAATGAATGACGCTACTGATGTTTCAATGAGACATTTGCGTCGTCTTCATTTCAAGTATGTTGATGCTTTTGGAAAAACTGCAGATTTACACGGGGCAGACAGTAGTTTTAGTTTAACATTTGTTGAGAGTTGAAAAGCATACTAAATATGTTAGTACAAATATTTGTTATATGCTAATTATATTCATTTTTTAATATATATATATTTATAATATACTAATTATATGGTTAAAAATATTGAAATAGTAGATGTAGGCAGTGAAAATAATGAAGCACCTAAGGAAGTAGAAGAAGTTAAAGAAGAACCTATTATTAATGAAGAAAGTAAAGAAGTAGAAACTAATAATATTATAAATGAAGAAGAGAATAAAGTAGAAGAAGAAGAACCAAAACAAGATTTAAAATCTAAAACATACTCAACGGAAAAAGTGGAGTGTCCAAAGTGTAAAAAATATTTAACAAAATACACTTTCAAATATCGTCATAACTGCAATGGAATACCTGTTAAAAAGGAACCAGACCCTAACAAAGTTGTTCGTAGAAAAATTATGCATCCTGAACAAGCAAAAGAATTTGAGAATAACGTATATGAAAAAGTTAAACATAATATTCCAAAAGTGGATGAACAAGAAATAGAAAGAAGAGTTGAAGAACGATTGAAAAAACATGTAGAAACAACTGCTAATAAAGTATTTGAAACTGCAAAAGACCGTTACAATAATATCAAAATGGAACGAGATAATAAAAATAAACAGAAAATTAAATAATTTAGCAAGTAAAGTTATTTGATAAATATATTTATAATCTGTATTATATATAATGGTTATTGATAAGAAACAATTGCTTATGCGTCGTAGAGAAATTTATGACAACGTTGTAAATAGAATAACAGAACCGCAAAATAAAGATAAACCACATATCAGTGATGTTATCGATAGAAAAGAAGTTTTTGAAACAAACAAACCAAAAAGGAAGAATAAATATAAATCAACTCAACATTACTATTATGAAGGAGACAACAAGGCACATCAACCTAATTATACATATTTGAAGGAATTACAAGAACAATTAGAACGTCATACCGCTAAAAAAGATTATGCTGTATTTCAAAATAAAAGAAGATATATGGATGAAGCACAGGCGTATTTTAATGAAATCCAAAGGTTGGAAGGTGAAAAATTGAGACATCATCCATCAAGTGAAACAGGTAAATCCTATTCAGAAATTGTTAAGAAGAAGAAAGGAATAATCAATCAATTAAGACAAGATTTTGATTTTGGAAAAAATTAAATTAGATAGATTAATATTATAATCTAATTAATTTAATATACTATGAGATTAGACAATGCACAGATGAAAACTCTAAAATCACAATTGGGATCAAGACCGTCTTATAATGAACTGATACAGGAAATTACAAAGGAAGAATATAAAAATAAGAATATCAGAGATGTAATAGATCGAAACGCCTATTATTTTCGTGACAGTCCATTAGGAACAGTGTATGGTAATGATACAGTAGATTTGAGACAACAACACCTTCAAAAAATGTTAGATAGGGAAAATCAAACAGAACATTTTGATATGGCAAAGGATGATGAAATGGATGATTTAAGAGACGGATCAATACAAACACTGAGTGCCACAATGGACGATGCAGAGGAACAACCCGAACGCCAAATCAGTCAAGTTTCAAAAAGAGTTAGTAGCGAACAAATAGCAGATCTACACCAACGAGCACAACGAGCAAGACAATTAGAAGGGCAAGAGGGGAGAAGACCAAGTATCCAGTCAATGATGACCGCAAAATCAAACGCGCATCGAAAGAATATGTTAAAGGACTTGTAAATCGTCAGTCAAAAGATGTAGCAAAGAAAGTGGCATCATCATTTGTCAAACAAATTACTGAAAATAAAGCAAAAGAGTTAGAAGAAGGAAGAGAGCAAAAAAGGGACAACGCTGGCAGTTCATCCACAGTCCCACAATGACAAACAAGAACACATAAGGAAACCATTGACTATTCAACTGAAATAAACCATTGGAAAGGAAGCACAGTAAAAGAAGAAGACATATTATTTCAATTACATTCAAGAGGAGCAGGACTTACTGAAGAACAGGAACAGCAATAATCAAACACAAAGAAAAAGGGGAAAGGTAAAAAGGAAACAGGTAGAACTTATTTAGTTGGACTGGTGGAGAAACTTATAAACAGCGGAAAATGGACAACAGAAGTAAATGATGAATTGTTAAGAAAAAGAATGAACGATTGGAGAGATATGAAAGGCAAAAGGCAAAGCAACAAAGGACAAATAGATCATTTTACATAATTTATTATATAAAATGATTAACAACCACAAACACGAGTTAAGGAAACGCCCTACTTTTGATGAAATGCTTAAACAAACAATCACAAGCAAACTAAAAACAAAAGTTATACTGAAGAAATACAAAAAAATGTGTTGTTAAAAATTTTTGATTTTGATAGAATGGATCTAATGAACTATAAAAATAAGGAAAGATAACTGAATGCAGAAGTTAACAAAGAAAACAAGGCAACACAAACAGACCTACCAAATGATAAAGCGACACAAACTTCTAATTTTGATGATGAGACAAAAATATTAGGTGGGTCTTCAAACAGTTTCAAAAGCAAATTGATAACCAAGGCAGAAGCAGAAGCATTAGCATTTACATATGACCCTGATTTGTATGATGACGACGATGATGATGATGATAAAAACAAATATGATGATATTGATAAATATGGAAAGAAATTACTTATGCTGATGAGGATTATATAATTTATGATGAGGGCAGTTTTTAGTATAGGACAAATAGTAGCACATTTAACATATCACACTACAATAACCACAATTCAAGTTTCAGAGTTATTAGTTAATTTGACAATGAATTCATTAGTATCGTCTTATGATATAGCAACTGCCATATTGAATTGGTTGAATACAAATGTTAGTGAGGAAGTTGAGTTAAACACTTCTCCCCCTGTTAGAGTTCATAGTTCTCCGCCTATCACTGTTAATAGTTCTTCAACGCATACTGTTAATTCATCATCGTCAGAAGAAAATGCTAATTATGAAATAGCACCGCCGACCGACATTCCTGTCCCTACTGATGCTGAAACTGATGAAGAAGATAAGGATAAAGAAAAAGGAAAATAAAATCTAAAATAAAATATAAAAAGGTGCGAGAGACGAGCTTCGCGTGATAGTCGCAACTTAAGGAAATGATTACATAATATTATAAGATAATAAAATGCCATTCTACAGCAGACATTCAGATGGTATAAGCGACAACTATTATTTAAGCACTCTTGATGATGATGAGTATAGCAGTTTTATGAGTATGATATATATATATATATGAATAGCAGGTTTGGAGCAGACATTCAAAGACATTGTGATAGTTCAGATGCTGATGTAATACCAACATCAAGTGAGGAAGAGAGATTAAATAAAACAAAAGAACAAGCATACCAGAGTAAATATTTTCAACAAAAGCAGAACCATCCTTACACCTGCAATATGTGTGGAAAAACGATGAGTAATTCTTCAAACATCAAAAGACACGACAAGTCTAGAAAGTGCCAAGAAGCAAGAACAAGAATGTGATTATTATTTATTAAATGAAATTAATAAAAAAAAACTAATCAGTATTAAATCGTTGTATGAACAAGCAAACGAAAAGAGAGCAGGTATAACATTAGAAGAAGTCAAACAGTTTATGAAGAAACAACCTAATAAACAAATTAAACGATATCAAAAATATAATAGTTTCTTAGTGCCTTATAGCAGAGCAGAATTTCAACTAGATATTATGGATATGAACATATTTAAGAAAGAATGTGAAGAAAGATATGCTTTAATTGTAATTGATGCTTTCAGTAAATTAGGTAATGTTGTTCCAATGCCTGAGCGAGACAGTCCAAATGTTTTAAAAGCATTGAAAGAAAGTGTTGAAATTATGGGTGAACCGACTGAACTTTATAGTGATGATGACGGAGCATGTACTCGGCTGTCAAAAAATATTTGGATAGTCTAGGCATAAGTCAAAAGAAAACAATGACACACACGAATGTCGCAGAGAGATTTATTAGAAGCATGAAGAAAGGAATAGGAGACCGCATACTCAAGAAATATGATGATACAATACACTCATCAACCGGAATGAAACCAACTGAAGCACATAAAGACGATAATAGAAGCATATGAGAAAATACCCCCCCTTGGAAGTTTTAAGTAAGGTAAAAGTCTATAAGAAAGGTAAAGATAATTATTCCACACGAAAACAGACAATATCAAAATGGAGTGAAGCAAAATACAAAGTAGAAAAGATAGAGCGAGATATGACACTACAGAAATATTATATTTTAGAAGGATTAAAAAAGCATTTCTTAAGACACGAATTATTTTTAGTAAATGAGTAATTGCGTTAATTCATTGAAAATATAAAAAAATGATTTTGACTTAAGGAGATATTCTTATAAATAAACATATACTTATCATTATGAATAGAGATTTACCAGATGAACATACTAAAATTGTAAAATACATTCTATAAAACAATGTAGGTCAATATAAATTAGATAAAGGTAAACAAATAAAAACAATAATCATAGGAAACAATCAATACAGATACAACGCTGATAAACCAATAAGCAAAAAACTCATCAAACAACTTGAAAGCGTAAAGAAAACTAATGAATACAGAGAAAATCAAATAAGAGAAATAGAGGGAACAAGAACAGTCTTAAAACACGCAATCAAGAAGAAAGCAACAATAACAGAGGAAAGAAGCGCTTTTAGAGCATACGCCAATGCTTACACCATTTCGAACATCAAATTGAAGGGTTTAAATGGATTGACTTATTGTGTTTATCAGTTTGATAAACTAAATGAATATTTAAAAGAACATAAGGGTATGACATTAAACGCTGTTGTATCATTAAGAGTAAACAATTTCTTTGAAGAAGAGCAATTAGTTAGTGCAAAGACAAGGTCATATACCATAAATAATGAAGATGATTTGAAAAAGCATTGAACAATATGAAACCAGACATTGAAACTATAATTTTAGAAATGGCACTGTATCAATCAGGATTGATGATAGTTAAATTTGAAAGCATCCACATTATGTATAACAAATACAACCCTACAAGAGCTGGACAATATATTGAACTACCAAAATGGGTAAAGTCCAAAAGAGCGTGTATTAATACTCAAAATAAAGATGAACAGTGATTTAAATATTGTTGAATGTGCTTATCATAAAATCTATGAAATGAAGCATCCAGAATATTTTTATCATTATACAAAAAGTGGAAAGCGATTTGAACTTTGATGGAATAAATTATCCTGTGAATAATGATTATTGATAAGCTTGAAGAACCAACCCCTAAGGTGTCCATTAATGTTTTTGAAATTGATGAAGTTAAAGCGCACATAGTGAAAAATAAACCATTGAACAAATAAGGATGCTTCCTGTCATTTTGATTTGTTAAGAATTGACCACGGAATTGCTGGTCATTATGTCTATATTAAGCGTATGAGCAGACTTATGAACAGTCAGAAAAGCAAATTTTGATGTGCTTCATTTTTCTGTAAATATTGTCAAAATGGGTGTGGAACTCCTGAACTCTTTAAAAAAGCACTATGACAATGGTGGTATGGAAGTAGAAGGACAAAGGGTACACATGCCAAAGCCGGAAGAAAAAGTGAAATTCAAGCATCACTTTAAAAAGTTAATGTGTCCATTTGTTATTTATGCTGACTTTGAATGTTTAACTGAGGAAGTTGATAAGCCAACAGATGCAAGTATTAAAACTTACAATTATCAGGAGCATAGACCCTGTGCTTTTATGTTAAAAATGGTTAATTCAGTTGATGGTTCTAATTATGAATATTTATACCGAGGAAGTGATGCAGTTGATGTGTTTTGTAATAAAATTAATGAGATAAGAGAAGACATTAAAGACAAACTGAAAGAACATAAAGAAATTGATATGACTGATGAAAATAAGAAAGACTTTAAAAATGCCACTCATTGTTTTATTTGTGGTGATGCGTTCAGATATGACTATAAGAATGAAAAGGAAGCAGAGAAATATAAGAAAGTTCGAGACCATTGCCATTTCACAGGTACATATAGGGGTTGTGCTCATAGCATTTGTAATTTATTGTTTGTCATAAATAGTTTGAAATACCAGTGTTTTTTCATAATATGAAAAGTTATGATGGACATTTAATTATTCAAAATGCTGATAAGTTAAATAATCAGAAGAAAATAGATGTACTAGCACAGAACAGTGAAAAGTTTATTAATATCGGTTTTGATTGTTTAAGTGTTAAGGATAGTTTTAGTTTTATATTTGTTTCTTTGGATAAATTAGTACCATTGACAAAATATGATAACACAGATGATAAAGATAAAATACAATGGATATTAAAGACAACTGGCAGAACAATTTCAGATTTAGTAAAAATAATGATATTAATAAAACTGAAAAATGTTTGGACTTACTAACAGAGGAAGGAGTTTATCCGTATGACTATATGAATTCAATAGAAAAGTTTGAAGATGAAAGTTTACCAACTAAAGATATGTTTTACAGTACATTAAGTGAGGATAATATAACGGATGAAGACTATGAAAAAGCAAAAGTAATATGGAAACACTTTAAGATTAAAAACATGGGCGAATATCACGATTTGCATTTGAAAACAGATGTGTTATTATTA
>CAUJNA010000435.1:1333810-1338687 GCA_963377175.1 Effrenium voratum | reverse complement strand
CTCGGAGCCACTCGCACCTCCCTCATGGCACGGGACCACAGCCGACTTCGCAAACTACTCCACGTTCAGCGACATCATCTGGTCAATGCCGAACTAGCAGTCCGGTGGTGGGCACATTTTGACATTTTCCACCACTACACCTCGGTGCCCATTCACACTGCCGTTCCAGCAACGGACCTAGTTGCCACTGAACAGTTCTACATCCAGGAACTGCAACCGTCTCTCAATTTTGGCTTCATCGAGAAACATTTCCGGCCACGCACGGGCTTCATACGCCAATTGGACTACTCCCAATCCCGGCACATGGGCTTCGCCACCATCTGGCGAAAACGCCGCCGACTACGACTACCCATCGCCCTACAACAGGCCTTCCTGGCCAAGCGCATGAACAACCGCCTGGATTTGTGGCGTTTTTTGGGCGATCTTGGCAGCAACACTCTACGACGATTTGATGCCATCCGTTACATACGGAGCAGAGACTTCCCACCCGCCGCTCTCTATGTCCTTCATCGCATAGCCACACACCTGCCTGAACCACACCACCAGGCATGCCTCTCCGCCATTCGATCCAGTTTACGATTCCGGGGCCTCATTCCACCTGGCCCCTCCAGACCGATGCTTGCACCCTTCCTCGCCCATCCTTCTTTCCGATCCCTGCTTTTAACCCAACTTCGCGGGTTTATTCGATCTACCACTCGCAGCGCTTTACCGTTTCACATGGCACAACCACGCATTGTCTTCAAGGCACATCGGAGACTCTCCAGTGCCTTGTTCTCACATCTCCAGGCAGCAAAAACCTGGAGTCTCGGTGAAACAACCTGCACATGCACCGACCTCGCCCAACAACACCCATCCCTCCCGAAGCATGACGGACACCTTCTTTTCTCCGGTGCAGACACCCATGAGCTGTTCGACTCCGACACTGCCCACATGCTATCCGGATCGATGCGCAACTCCTTCTTTCCTCCACGAGGGGTCTTGATGAGTCGCCTGACCCAGGCATTTCAACACTGGGCCAGGACCAACAACCTACCCGCGCTCGACCCATCAACCCTCACTACTATTGTCGAATTCCATTTCGACCTCCACCATTCACACACATCACAGTACTTTCTTCACGCCCACGTCCAACGGGCTCTGCATACCCTGGAACCCCTTGTCCGCCATTGCGAAGACCATGCGGACTCCCGACTCATGATCTATTGTCCCGTTCTCTACGGCAAGATGTTGGAAGCCACTTTTGCGGACCCTGCCATCTTCGCCCCTCTGCCGGTCCCTGCCATTGAGATCCACCAACGACTACGAGAAACCATTGTCACCAGACTCCGCGGCCGCTATCCTTGGGCCGTGACCGGATTCGGAAGGCCAGCCAACGCCTACATCCTCCCGAAGAGGAAGAAGAACTGGACCACTGCCCGACCCATCATCAGTTTCATTGGCGCCTTCTTCCGACCCATGCTCGACGCTCTCGCCAAGCTCCTCCACAGCATGGTGGCCACGGCTTGCCCTGACGCGTTTTCAGGTGGCGACCTCTTTGAACTCATGCGGTCCTTGCACGAGTTTCTAAGCCTCGGCCACACCCATTTGGATTACCGAAACCAGGACCTTTCCGGTTTTTTCACCTCCATCGACAAAGACCGCTTCTTAGCAGCCAGGCGACTACTGCTAACCTGGTACCGACAACGACAACCACACTCCTCTACCACACACCTCACAGTGGACACACTTGACACCTCTGCCATCACCCGCGTCTACAACGGACGCCGTCGCCGACACAAACCCACACAACGCACCCAGTGGCTCGACGACATCCCCGAGATCATTCAGGCCACCCTTGACATGCAGATCTTCTCTGTCGGCCTTCGTTCATTCAGGCAAACACGTGGGGCACCGATGGGATCCCCCGCGTCCCCAGCTCTCTGTTTGATGGTGATCGCGGTCGCCGAACAATGTTGGACCAACACTCACATCACATCGGGACCTCGCTCCGTTGAAGATACTCTCCTGCTCCGCTACGTGGACAACAGACTCGTGATCGCAACCCCCAGGTGGCTCTCGACTCCGGCAGCCAACATACTGTGCGACGAACACTTCTATGGAGGAGACATCTTCCTGGAAACAGAAGCCGCCCTGGACTTCTTGGGGTTCCGACTGAACCTCACAAGCGGCACCATCTCCTTCATTCCCTCGCATGAGAAGCACAACATGCTCTCCGTCAAGTCAGCCGCACCAATGATACATAAGGAATCTGGATATTATTCCAGACGCACGCTGATCAGCCGAGTTTCCTTTCCTGAATTTCAGCGAGATCAGGATCTTGCAATGTTGAAGAGGTTGTACCTCCAACACGGTTTCACCTTACAAAGAGAAGAAAAACCGTCCTTTGCTAAACCACACTGGCTTTCTTCTCTGCCTTTGCATCCTGACAGATTTGACCTGATTTTCGTGCCGCAGCTGTTTGACTGTTTGACCAAAATCCGTTGCGAGCATGGATACCAACACAGCACGCCAGCTGCTCCAAGACTTCGAACTCATCCTTGGCATTGCCCAACAAGGCATCGCCACCATCCGCGAGTTCACTGAGAGTCCGACTGCCGAACCTGATTTGGCACCGGAGGCCACGCTCAACCCCGCCATTGAGAACCTCTTTGAGCCACCTCCTGATGCTCCAGATGAACACCTTCCCACTGATCATGACGAACAATTCCCTGATCATTGGGCTCCGCCCACCCCTCCTTCGTCTTCTCCCGGCGAAAAAGGAGCTCGCCGCGCACGTGATTTGGTCTCCTCACGATCTACGGCATCCAAAACCTGCTCGTGGACCAAGCGAAGCTACCACATCGACCAGGACTGATGCCTCTCCTGAGGCCGAACCTGAAGCCTCGCAGCCTTGGACTGAGGGAGAGATTGAACTCCTCCGTTCCCTTAAGACCAATTCCAAAGCCAAGTATGTGTGGTCAGTCATCGCCACAAGACTTTCTCGCACAATTGATGCTTGCAAGACTCAATGGGCCTTGCACAAGTGATGTCGCCCCAGGTGGGGCTCCGTGTGTGTGAAGCGTCCTGGAGCACGGACGGAAATTCCACATTGCAGGGGGACTGGAGCCGATTTGCCTATCCAGTCCAATGAAGCTACGGCACTTCGGTGGATACCGGATCTGATCAATCCGGCGTACCTGCCTAGTTCCTGACCCTCTTTCCTGATTCTTTTTGCGGTTTCTGTTTGTCGCTGTTGCTTCCTGTTCGGTGTCGATGTTGTGACCTGTTGATTTGCATTTGCATTCAAGCATTTTTACTGACTGCGTTTTGCATCTCGGCTAGTGAAGCCTCTCGAGATAAGTGTGTGTGTGTGCGTGTTTTGCCTTTAGGATTGGTTCCAAAAGGAAGCAGTCTTTTGGGGGTCCGAATCCTATTTTGGCAGACCCAAATCCCCCTGGGTCCCTTAGGCAAAGGCGCAGGGCCTTGCGTGGTGCCGGGCCCCAGACCATGAGACATGCACTGCAGGTCAGAGCTTTGTTTGCACCTGGCAAGTTGCGGATTCATATTTTTGTCGAACATCGTTCTCTTTGGAAACCAACCCCCCATTTTCCAGGGTTTTGGCCCATTCTTTGAAGAAAATGATGCCTGGAGAGAATGGGAAAGGAGGGTGCTGTTAAATTTTGGGCGATTCCTCCTGGCGGACGGCCCTCGCATGGAGAGCTTAAACCTGGAAGCCTGTTGAAAAATTCGATTGAGAGACATGTTCAGACCGCATTGCTTCCAGAAGGGTTGACTCTATGAAGGTTCTAATGCTTCATTTCAGAATGAGCAGAAGGATCCTTAAAAGAAGACTAGGTAGGTGCATGTGGATGTGTGCCAAGATTTGGTTGCCTTGGTTTTGCTTTCCCTTCGAAAGCCAATTGGGAACTAGACGGGGCCGTTTGATCGACGATCGGAGACATGAGGGCCCACCAAAAGATTCTCAGAACCCTTCGATCAAAGCTTCCAAAAAAAGGTTCCTTCCAACACTTTCCTGGGTGGCGGGTTTTGGGGTCCTCCAATGGGTTGTTTTGGGGGAAAGGAACAGCTTCTCTTGCTTACCATGTAGGTTCCCAGAGATTTTCGCTGTAAACGGTTCCCGTTCCCAGCTCCTTGTATGCTTTGCCTGCATTTGCCTCTGAAGATCACCACTTTTTGTGTGGAAGAACTGCAGTTGCTAGGTGGTGTGTCGATTGTTCAAATCGCGTTTCATCCATGACTTGGTCAAAGTTGATTCGCCCATCCGCACATGGAGACGTGGTTACCTGTGCCTTAAAATTGGGAAAGACAAGAGCTGTGAGTCTTCTCACACCAATCCGGAAAACAACAGTATGTCAACTTCGGAATCTCATAAACATCTACCAGTCATCTATTGGCGACCATAGATACATTTTCCTTTTGTCTTCGTTGGCCGCCAATGGGCTACCTGGGACCAGAGGCCCGTCCAATCCACCCGGGTCGCCACCGCCGGGGCGGCCGACCGGAGGCCTGTGAACTGGCCCACGCTGTGCTTCCTGGGCCTGGGGAGCGCTTCCGTGGAGCTCTTCATCGCCGGGAAGCCCAAACGAACCTGCGAGGCCGTCCTCTGCGCAGATGGGGGCGGCGGGGGGATGGGGGGGTTGGTGGGAGCGCGGGGGGGGTGGGGGGGGGGAGGGGGGGGGGGGGGGGGGGGGGGGGGGGGGGGGAGTGGGGGGGTGGGGGGGGGGGGGGGGGGGGCGGGGGGGGGGGGTGGGGGGGTGGGGGGGGGGGGGGGGGGGGAGGGGCGGGGGGGGGGGGGGGGGGGGGGGGGGGGTGGGTGGGGGGTGGGGGGGGGGGGGGCGTGGGGGGGGAAGGGGGAGGAGGGGGGCGACGGTGCTGGC
>CAUJNA010000435.1:1308810-1326310 GCA_963377175.1 Effrenium voratum | reverse complement strand
GTTTTCAACCTCAGCTTTTCAACCTTAGCATACTTAGCTTTGTTGCTACTTTGATCGATGAGTGCCCTTGTGCTGGCGATGTCTATAAGCCGCGTTTTTTTAGGGTGAGCTGTTGCTTTGTTGTTGCCGGACAGTGGACGCGCTCAAAACAGATTTAACGCCTCTGGCTCAGACCGCCGACATTGCAGGCCTGTTCCCCCCCGCTGAGGTCTATTCCCTTTTCCCCCCGCAGATCCTCCTTTTCTCCCCCGAAGATCTTTTTCCCTCTTTCCCCCCCTAAGATCCTATCCCCCGTTCCCCCCTTTCCCTCCCTAAGATCATTCCCCCCTTTTCCCTTGAAGATCTTTGACATTTTGAGGGGGGGAGAGGGGGGGAAAGATCTTAGGGGGGGAAATGGGGGACAATATTTTAGGGGGGGAAGGGGGGAAAGGGGGAACAGATCCGGGGAAGGGGGTGGAAAAGATCTGTCGCCGGATTTCATCTTCCGCATTTCGGGCCAAACGAAACTTATCTCGGGCGCCAGGACCCGAGGTACCTGGCGGTGGCGGCCAAGGAGCTCCTGGTGGATGCGCGGCACTTCGCCCTGCGCCCAAGAGGGACGGGAGCCGTTTTTTCTTCGCTGTTGGTTTTTTTTATTGGCCCAAGGTGAGGTCTTTTTCCAGGTAATGTTAGGGGGAATATAGGGAAGCCGGCCCCAAAAGCTTGGTTGGTGTGGGGCCGAAGGTGAGTTTCGCGGGTGATGCTGGTTGCTTCCCCCTCACTATAAATACCTTTTTTAATATATATTCGCTCCGGGCCAAACGATATTTATTAGTGGGGGTCAGAAGGGCTCCACACTCATCCTTGAAGCAGACCCAACTTGTGACTTTGTAAATAGGGCGTAGTACAAACTTTGAAAGGGAACAGCTCTTTGTTTCCTCAATTGGCTGCAGTACAACCTTTGAAGTTGAAAGAAGGACCCCGGTTGCGTCAATTCTGGTCAGTATGGAGCTTGGGTTCTGATAAGACGTCAGCCAGTTTAGTATTGCTCTAGAGATAAAAGTGGTTTTGGGGATCTGGGTGTCTGAAAAAACGGATAGGGTGTATTTGTTGATTGGGGGACCACCAAAAGCTTACCACCAAAAACTTACCACCAATAGGTTACCACCAAACACTTATCACCAGAAGTTTATTACCAAAAGCTTACAACCAAAAACTTACCGCCAAACACTTACCACCAGAAGCTTACCACCAACAACTTGCCACCAAAAGCTTACCACCAACAGGTTTACCACCAGCAGGTTTACCACGAACAGGTTTACCGCCAAAAGCTTACCACCAAAAACTTGCCACCAAAAGCTTACCACCAAAAGCTTACCACCAAAAGCTTACCACCAAAAGCATACCAAAACTTACCACCAAACGTTTATCATTAAAAGGTTAAAATGAAAAGCATATCACCAAAAGCTTACCACCAAAAGCTTACCACCAAAAGCTTACCACCAAAAGCTTACCACCAAAAGCTTACCGCCAAAAACTTCCAACAGGTTTAGCACCAGCAGGTTTACCACCAAAAGCGTACCACCAAAAGCTTGCCGCCAAACAATTAAAACAATAGCTTACCGCCAAAAAATAATTCCAAAAGCTTACCACCAAGAGCTTACCACTACGGCTTTTTTCCTCTTGACCACCACCCAAGAAGGGTGTTTCGCTGACTTCCCAACGCCCAGACCCGGCGAGGGCGGAACCAACTTAGGCCATGGCCACCCTGGACGACTTTGCCGAGGCAACGGGCACGCGGGTCCAGGTGACAGGAACGCGGGCGGTTTTTGTTGGTAGGTCGACCTTCTTTCCATGGGTTGATTCGTCATTGAGGTCATTTTGGCAAGCGCTTCCAATCATTTGTCAATGCTAGCTAATTCTCCCACAAGTCTAGGACTTGATCTCCCAGTCTTTTCAACCATCGTTCTTTCCAAAAACCGGGCCAGCTTTCCTCGGTTTCCGGAGGTTTTCTAGAAAGAAGGATCCCTGGAAAGAATGGGGAAGGTGTCAATAGATTCTTGGGTCGGAACGCCAAAGAAATTTGACCTCCGGCTGGGCAAGAAACGGGAGAAGCCCAAAGAAAGATAATTGTAAGGTTCTTTCTCTCAAGGATGGATGCTTGAATGGAGCTTGTTCACGAGCGCGGCCGAGGCACGGGAGCCGCGGAGGAGCTGTGAGGCCATTCACTGGTCCGAGCCTCGGGCGTGGTCTGTGCTGACATTGAGGGCCCCTTTCAAGGTGTTGCGCATGTTGAGGAAGAGGGCCCACAGCAGCCTCGTGTATGACTTGGTTTTGCGGAAATCGGCAGTCGGCCTTCGCAGCATGCTGCGGTTTCTGCAGGATTCCCAGTCGGCTACAGGGGCTGCGTTTGCTCACGGCATTGCAGGCAAACGCATTGTTCATGCGCAATAAAGTGCCTGGAAATCGCATCTTGAAAGGTCACATCGGGCATTGCACAGATACAGAGCCGCATCTTGACCCAGGGCCAACATGTCTAAGACATGGACAACCTTTGCAACGCAGAGGTGTGCGTATCCTGCAGAACGGCATGCCAGAGCGTGCCCCGCAGCTTGATGGCGCAGCCGGTGGCGGGGCGCCCTGCTGATGAGATTGACACGCCTCTTCTGCCTCCTTCTGACTGAGGCATGACAATTTCAATGGGCCCAACGGTGTCCTATTGCGACCCATCACGACCTATCAAAGTGCTTGACTTGAGCGGAGCCCAAACATGCAAAAATCTTTGTGCTTGTGGGCTTTCGCTCAAACATAGTAAGCGTTGCTCGCTGAGCTTGCTGAAGTAGAAAAGCGCCCACGTGGAAGGCGGAGTTGTGCGTGTTGGGGCGGAGGATGTATCCCACGCAGCAGCATAGTGCGCAATGAAATGAGGGACCTTTATCTTGGTCAGCGCCGCTCACTTGTGCTCCCGGCTTGTGGGGGTTGTGGACCTTTACTCTAGGCCCTAGGCTTGGCAGCACAGTGTGCGCAGCTGCCCGTGGTAGCAGGCAGTCGGCTTTGCAGCAAGCTGTTTGCTACGGCTTCCGAAAGATTTGTTTTGTTGTTCAAGATTGGGCAGCGGAACCCTTGACATTTGGCAGTTACCGCCTGCTGGCTTTGCAGCTTTTCACGCCGAACCACAAGCGGACATCGCAAGTTTGCCAAGTGGACCCAAGCAGAAGTCTTTCGACGAGGATGCAAGATTTACAGCTCGAGCTGTCTCACTAGCCGTTTCCACTTGCGTGAAAGGACTTGGAGACGGAAGGCTCTCCTGCAGCGCTACCGAAGCACGCGCCACCCAGGCGCTTGAGCTTGCCATGGTGAAATCAGTTCCATTCAGACAGCAGTCTGAAACCTGTTGGAAAGCCCCGGGCTTTGGAACTTGGCAGTGAAGCAGGGGTGTTGCGAGCCTTTCAAGGAGCGAAACACCAGGGGCTTGGGCTGCAAAACGAGATCTTCAGGCATTCAACGACAACGTGCGTCTGCGTTCAGTCACACGCAGCAGCCATATAAACACTAGGGCGGATCTTTCGTTTGATGTCCTTTTGTCGGAGAAAAACCAATGGGGCGCGCAGTCTGGAGCAGTCTCCGCAGCTTGCGTTGAACTGTGGCGTGGACGAAGTGTGGAAGCTCATTCTGCCAGAGACTTGCCCGTCCTTGTTTCAACTGGGAGGGAAACATGGTTTAGCTTGCAGCATTGTTCTTTTCCGCAAGGCAGTGTTTAGGCACCATAGGAGCCAAGGCACGCTATGCAAAACATTGAGATTTCGCGGGGGCGAACAAGTGCGCGTTTTTGGCCTCAGAAACAGGGGCCGCAACACATGTACAAAAATGTAGAAGCCCTTGCGCGTTCGTGCTGTTCTTGTCTCGCAGGCCTGCTTCAGACAATGATGCCCTTGTGGCAGCAAGCCAGGAGAAGGGCTGCATCCGAGCAGTTTGCGACTAACGTCCCGCAAGCTGAGCACTGTCAGGTTTGCCAACGCCAGTGGCATCAAGGGAGTGTTTGGCAAAGCTGGAAGGCGCTTGGGTGGAGATTGCGCAGAAGTCATTCGAGTAGCGATCAAACATTTTCAAGGAACTCTTTTTCGGGGCGGTGCCAAAATGGGATTCCGCGGAAGGATTTGGCAGAGCGCGGAAGCTCGAGGAAGCTTCCGCGGAGCATAGTGCAAAGTCTGCTTTCGCGGAATGCCGCCGAAACTCTGATCTTGTTGGCTTGTGTTGCGCGTTGCAAAGAAGCAGCTGCCAGCAGGCATTGATTTTCTCAGAAAAGTGGCTTTCATGCATGCAAGCGGGTACGCGCTCTTGTTCTTAGTGTTAATTACACACAATGCGAGTAGCTACGACCCCAACAAGCCCATCAAACGTAAGCCTTGCATTTTGGTCACTGCTCGTTCAATCTACACGGCACAGACTTAGAAGTGTCATGGCTGACCGTTTCGGAAAACCATGCAGGCGCCGACCGTGCTGAATGCCGAGCTCCCGGTTTGGCGCTGGCTTTGCAAAATTTATCACCGCGCAAGCCTGCCTCACGCGCAACGCAGCAGTAATACTGGGTAGAACCCTTCCTGAAGACAACTGCCCTGCATCCTTTCTGTAATGTAATGCGGTCAGGGTCTGTGACGACAACGTTGCTTGAGATTGTCATGGTGAACTCTGGGCTTGGAAAGCCCTGAGCAGTCAAGTAGGGGTGTTGCGAGCCTTTCAGGGCTCAGCAAAACACAAGGGTGCCCCCGGTTGCCACTTTAGTTTACCCTTTGTCAGGTCAGCCTGCCGGCTGCTGCAAATAGACAAATAGATGCAGCTCCTTCGCATAAACATGCAGATTGCCTAGCAACATGCTCAACATGCCAGCTTAGCCTTCAGCTATTCTAGAACTGCCCTGCCTCGCGGAAGTGCCCCGCAAAACCTCCCCGCAGAGCTTGGAACAGAAAGCCAGTGCCGACTTTGCAAGCTCCGCAGTGTCTTGAGTGTCTTGGCCTTTACTCTCCCTGCTTGCGCGGAAGCAGCACTGTGCGCTGTAAACCGATCTCGTGTTCCCTGAAGCCTCGCTTCCAGGTGTCCAGAGCTTTAGGAACAAGCGCCAGCCGGCTGGTTGAGATTCTGACGCGCTTGCGAGAAAGGGTGCAAAGCAGGTTGACTTGGTCGCACCCTTGGCCATGACCAAGCCCGGGACTCTGACCACCTCTCCTTGCCTCGGCTGCAAAGCTTCGGGCGGTACCGATGAAAGAGGTCGCTTGACATGCGTTAGCGGGAGGCCATGGTGCAGTCCATGGGGGCAAAAGCGTAAGCATGTGCAGGCCGCTGGTTGGCGCCCAAAAGTGCTCGTACCACCAAAAAACCGCACGTTTTATGTCCACTGTTTCTTGCAACTTGCAATCAATTGTTACACTGTTACACGTTTCGCATTTGCGCTCGTTTTGCGGGTATGTTTTTGCTAGAACACCGCGCAACGGACTATACAAGAAGGAGAAGGCGCCGTAACAGCAAAAATTGCTCGAAGCAAAATTTACGCCCAATCCCCTGCAAAACGCGATATGAGGCGGCTCAGCACAGCCCAGCTCAGGTGGTGGGGATTCACCAAAAGAAGAGCCTCTTCCTACACGTCGAAAACCTCCTGAATGCTCAAAGTGCTTTCAAATTCAGCAAGGGGACACCTAAGGATCCGAGTCTTCTAAGGAGGTACTTTAACCCTCTTAACCCCACGCCATTTTGTGGGGCTAACCCTGATCCCAGAAAATCCAGGTACCAGTATAGCAGGTACTCAGGACTCTTACCTCTGGACTTTGCATGATGGATTTTTCTGGTTACTAAAGAACAAGTTGACCTGAACCCTGAACTGAGCACCATTCTTGTCAGAGAGTGGTGCTGCAAACTGTTCCGTTCCATCAGCCTTGCTTGAGCCCTAACAAACATCTCACCCTAGCAGGTGACCGCCTCCTTGCACTGCAAAGTAAGGGCTAGAGGTGACGAGCTTGAAAGGAAACATGTGGTCATTGGAATTTCTCCCTTCTGAAGCTCCCAAATCCTTGTGAAGCATCACGGATAGGCAAGCTTCGGTGGGCATTTTGTCTGGACAGTCATAACTTTGATTCATCTTTCAAGCTAAGTCCGTAGTAGGACAACTGGAACTAAAGATTTGCATTGCTCAGGCCGAGCAACTTGCTGCAGTTTTGCGCCCAAAGCGTTTCAGGGACTGAGAACAGCAACTCCAAGTTTGTGGTGCTCAGCCCGAGCACTCGATATTTCTGGCACACTTGCCTAACATGATGGGCCCTCCTGCCCTGAATGTGTTTCCGGCCCTAGCAAGCAACAGGCTCAGAACCGGCTGCTCTCGCATGGCAGGGCACTTTGCGCTAGCACTTTTTTTCCGAGTGGTTTTGTGTGAGCCAAAACCGCTCCTGGCCTGCCGACATGACGATGCATTGTGCTCCGCCTTTTTGAGACTGCGCTCGCGTGACAGATCGCTGCTTGCCCACAGATGCCCCATTGTTTCGTGTGCTAGCAAGGCGGATGGGCTTCTTCCCTTTTCGTCAGCCCGGCCTAGAACAGCGGGCAGCGCAGAAACCAGAATCTGACTCGTGCAGGAGTCCGGGCACGACTTGACAGCCTGTGAGTGACAACGCACGTGATTTGACCCGATGTCGTGGCTGGTGGGACATCGGGCCATTCTTGGCCCAATACTTCACTACTTGTTTGGAAAGAGCCAAAGAGCTGCTTTCGGACACAGACATTCAGTCCAGTCCGGCGAGCCCAAAGTGAGAAGAAAGATGCTTGTCAGAATCAAGTCTGCGTTTGTTAGATGGCGGCTTTGTAGGTTTACTTTGTTGGCGGAATACACTGTCAGAACGCATGCAAACATGGGGCAACTGGAATTGCGCATGTCACTTGGTGCTATTGAGCGGTGCATGCGGTTGCCTTTCAGACACGACCCCATGACCCAGCGAGCCCGGGCAACCCAGGTCTCTCGACAGTGCGGGCCTCGGAAGCGCCGGTCGGCTCACTGTTGCAAATGTTGCTAGGTCTCCCAGTTTTACCCTTTTTGGGGGAGTGTTCCCCTACCTCTCTCTCCCTCTCTCTCCCTCTCTCTCCCTCTCTCTCCCTCTCTCTCCCTCTCTCTCCCTCTCTCTCCCTCTCTCTCCCTCTCTCTCCCTCTCTCTCCCTCTCTCTCCCTCTCTCTCCTAAACTAGACTACAGAAAAAAGGGTACCCTCATTCTAAGGTCTCTACTAAAAAACCTAGGTTGAAGTAAACGGCGGCGCCTGAGACGAACCCAAACGCGTGAAACTCGTGAAACGCGCTGAGCTCCGGCCTTCTCCTTCTACAAGTACCGGGAGCTCTTCTACTCGGTGCCTGCGCCTTGGAATGAACGGTCTGGTTATAGGTCCCACTTCAGAGGCTATCCGGGTCTTTTCCGATTTTTTGTTTGGGGGGGAGTAGTGGCAAGGTTTAAAAAAACATTTCGGGTGGACATTTTGAACAGGTTCTCGGAAGTTGCTTCCTCTTCTTCCTCCTTTTTTTTAAATACGTTGTAGACCTCGCAGTTTTTTCCCCAATCCTTGGGACCATCTCTTTGCCCAGGCCATTCCCGCTGTCCTTCTTCAACCTGCAGGCATGGATTGGGGCGTTTTTTAGCCGGGGCTGGCAGCGAAGTTGGTGGTTATCTCACCCCTCTCACGGAAATTGCTGCAAAGAATTGTTTGCCAAATTGCTGGTCTTTGGTCAGGATGCAGACGCTTGGCATGGCAGTTACCCTCCAAACACTAATAGGGTGTTTGATGTCCCAGGTCCGACATCGAACGTAGGTTTGCGGATTGACATTTCAGGTTGTTCCGATTCCACATAGATCCCCAGAGATTGAATTGCCTGACTCAGAACCGCTCCCCTGTCAGCTCTGGTGAAAGACTGGCCATCGGAAGCGTCCACTCGTTGACCTCCAAGAGGGTGACGTGCCTCATACCGGGATCCCTCAAGTTTCCCCGGTGAACCCAAAGTGGTACTGGACGACTGGACACCACAAGTCCAACGGGCCTGTCCCCTCATCCCGGACACGTGGTTTGCTGCCAGGGCTGCACCCCGCCCTGGAGGTGGGCGTGGTGGCGTTTTTCGGGAGCTGGCACAATGTGATATGGCTGTGGGTCAAAGCTCCTGGTGAGCATCAAAGTAGGTGGTACATGGGTGTTCATCCGCCCCAAAATGGAGGCATAGGTTATGACCCATGGCCATATCAATCTTGAAGGAACCCATGTGACGTTTGACAAGGTCTAATATCAATCTTGAAGTAACCTATGTGGGTGTGGGTCAAAAAATGGTACCCAATCTGGAACCCTGGCAAATGGAAACAAGAAAAAGACCGCCAGATGGTCCCCTGGTGGTTTAATTTTGCCCCATACCCATGTGACGTTTGCGGGACCCAAAGGATGCCTTTTGAACTATCCCCACGCAAGTCTCGATGTTGGAGATCCGGCCACCCTCGTGGCGTAGTGCCACGGATTACTTTCTGTTCCCCGCGCCCGCTTGGTCGAGCGCGGGGGAAAAGGACGTGATACGTGGGCATTTCTTATTTGGGGAGCTGCATGATTCAGATTGGATGGGATGACCTGAAATATACTATTTTAATGACATTGCTTGTCAAAGTTACACCACTTCAAGTACGCACGTGTTGCAAGCACTTGACCGCTCTGCATTCTCTCGTGCACCCTTCGGTCATTAAACAAATCTGCATTGGCCAACTGGGCTTGCTCTCGCTGAATGCAGCATGCATAGGCACATTGAGCCCCTGGCCAGCATTCGGATCAGTTTCTGTGTGTACATCACTTCAGGGGAAAGCTCATCGCATGCATGTGGAAGAGCTCTGGAAGCTAGCTGTTCATTCCCGACGAGAATCCACTGTGGTTCCCGTTGATTGCCAAAAGGCGAGTCGCTCACATGGTCTTTCTCAATGGGATTTTCCGTGGCTTAAGCACACATGCAACAGATCTCCGTTCAGAACGCGTGCGTTAAAAGAAACAAGCCCTCAGCACGTGCACTTGCCGCCAGGTTGGACGGTCAGCCGACAGACAGGTACTACTGCAAGTATCTGTCGACGACTTAAGCGACGGGGCCTGATTTGAGCGGACCGAAGCACGGACGTTTGGAGCTAAACTGGAAGCCGACCATCGGGGAGCCCAAAGCACTGGACTCGAGGTATACGACCTTCAAGTCGACCATCTGCGGCAAGATCAACGAGAAGAAGTTCGCCAGCTATATGGGGCAGGAGCAAGTCGGATGGACCCAGAAAACTTGGGTCGAACAGAAAAGGGGTTCCACTCCTTCCCCAGAAATGGGTGTGGCTCGAAATACACAGAACTGGGGTTGCACAGGTTTTAGTCTTTGGTTTTCCATTTGCCATGGCGCCATGTTGGGCTCCATGAGTTTGACCCACAGCTACATCTTGGTGCGAGGCGGCAGCCGAGGCAGTTGGGAGTCAAGGCCTTTAGGGCTCGGTGGTGTTGCCATTCGGCCGTTGGAGGCGCACTCACTTCGCAACATGTTGCGATCTTCGGCTTCGGTTTGGCGCTCAATGAGTTCAAACTTGCTTGCCATTGACACATGATTGCATGACTAGCTGGGTGGCTAAAATCCAGCTGTGAATTTATGATCTCCACCCGGAGGGTAACCTGTTTTGATTTTCTCCCATCTCAGCACCGAAGGCAAGTTGGCGAAGGAGAAGACCCGTGGCCTTGGGGCACCCGATGGCCATTTCGAGAGATCGAGATGGCCGATTTCGGCCCGAACTCAAATCGGGGGTCAGGACCTCTACTTCCCCATGGTGGACTCGGGCTGCGGGTACAACGTCTGCTTGTCAGAAGCCCAGACCCTCACCGGGGCTCATCTCCTAAACGGGCACCCGGCGGGGGGGGGGGGGGCGGGGGGAAATAAAGATATGTCCGTCCTTCCAATGTTCGTCCCCCAGTGCTTGGAAGTCTTTCCATGAGTCGCAGCTTAGTGCTTTCGTTCGCCTCAAAGGAATCCGAGATTCCGGTCACAGATTTCTGGGGCGCATTCGGGCACGGAAGTTTGGGAAGGCCCCCGTAGGAAAAGCTCTCTTGGTTGGTCATTCGACATCCTTGCTGGTGTCCCCAACGTCCGCCTGCTTCACTTTCTCCGTGGTTTGTAATCTGAATCGCCTGCACTCTTTTCCCTGTGAGACGATGGACATCAGCCACATGTTTGCTGCCCTGAACATGGCAAGGTGGAGAGCCCTGCGGTCTACAACGGTTGGTTGGCGTTCTAGCCTCATTTCTGGGTTCGCTCGATATGTTAGGGTGGATCCGACGGCGAAGTCAAAAAACAACAACACCGAATCGGGTGAAGTGAAGGCAAGGGAAGTCCCTCACCAGAGACACCCCGCCATTTCCATTTCACGAGAATTTGATCGAGTCCCGTGAAGGCGGATGGTTTTAATGATCCCTTTTTTGTAGGGAACAGAAGCCGGCTTAGTGATGTTTTTCTTATCTTATCTTTTTGTTTCTCTCTCTTTTTTCGGGGGGGGGGCTGCTTAGACTGGATACCCTCTCCAACAATCATGGAAGTTGAAGGAGGTTTTGACGCTGTTCCTTTGGGGACCCCCTTTGTCCACCTCCATTTGTTGGACTGCGGGTATGCATTCCGAGGTGCTACGCCCACTCAGATGCTTTTTACGACTCCAGCTTGGAGCTTCTTTGCAAGCGGCCCGGCGAAAGAAGCAGCACTCGCTTGCATCGCCATCGTTTGAGTCGGACCGACCCAAATTTCAATAGGAATGAGGACATGTGTGTTTTTTGTGGGCTCACATGCTTTGTCAAAAGTCTGTGTGAACTAGCGGTCAACCCCAATTTAAGCTTACACAATCATTTAGGCTGGTTTCAAGTGTCGGATCCCTCATTTGAGAGGGTGGTTGTCCATTTTGATGCTCGGGGAACTGTCCACCAGGAAGTCATATTCGCCTAGCGCGGGTGAAACAAGCATATGGCGTGTCTTTAAAGGTGTCGTTTTGAGAGTAAGCTTTTTTTGGCTGGTTTTAAAGCGGAACCAAAAGGTTTTTTTTAGGGATACCAACCTATTTCCCTTTTTGTGGCTTAGAAGGGTGTTGATTAGTAGTGGCATACCGTCATCACATATGGCTCAAGAATAAAACAGCTGCCGCCCGTGCTGAATATAGGTAGTTCTCACCTTTCAACAGGCTGTCTTGCCTCGTTGAACTCTCTTTCTTTCGCCATTGATTCTCGTTGACATTCATTGATGTGGTTCACTACGTCCTGGTAAAGTCGGCCCTTTTCTTCAACATGGCCTGCTTGTAGCTGATTGATTGTGGCGTCATGGCGTGCCGAAGCATAGGCAGCCACTTCTTCCGTACTCGGACCTGTGTTGGCCACATTCACCGTCTGACTATGTTGGTATATGTTCGGGGCACACACATGATGTTGATGAAGATGGGTCTCATTCTTCGTCATGTGTGCATGCATCTCTGGCCTTGGTTGATGTCCGGCGAGAGGTTCCCCTCCGCTTCCCATAGAATCCTCCGGAAGGACGACCGAGGTGATGGGCACAAGCGCATCGCCTTGGTCGGACTTAGGAAAACTGCTTCGGGAGCGCTGTGACGGATTGCATGGCGTTTTCCCTTCCGGATGTCCACCCTTGATCAGTTCATTGGCCACTGCTTCGTTCATTCTCGCTATCACTGGGTGGCATCCGTCGCCGCTTGACGCCATTGCGGCGCGGGTGAGAGCTGACTGTACAAGGTACCAGCGATACGGCTGATAACGGTCGGCTGATTCATCAAGGCACGCTTCTGCAAAAAGTCAACCTTGTGTCAGCCGCCTTGAGCGCACTGCAGTTGAAGCAGCCGTGGATGAATATTCCCAGCCATGACTTGCCACTCATCGCACTGAGGTCCACCATCTTCGAACTGTCCTGACCTCAGAGAGCTTTGCTACAGGCCTGGAGGAATAGTGTACATATAGTACTGTGTTCCCCAACGCTCCTCCGCAAAGCGGGGGGTGTTGATTAGTAGTGGCATACCGTCATCACATATGGCTCAAGAATAAAACAGCTGCCGCCCGTGCCGAATATAGGTAGTTCTCACCTTTCAACAAAGGGCAAAGCAAACAACCGCAACCCGGCCCTCCCCCGGAGTCGATTTCAGCCGGACACAGGAGGGCGTATCAAGATGATCCAAAACACTCCCACCCTTTGAGTGGTGACCTTCACTGAGTTTCTTCCTTTCTTATGTATCTCTTTTGGAAGAACGACAGATTAGCAGTTTCCTTTGGTTTCCCTTCAAAACCTAGCAAGAAAGGGGGGGGGTAGCCTCAAAAAAGCCCCCCATATGATGCAACCAATAATGTATACCATGGCTTTGTTTATCCCATAATAAAAGCTTTATACCAGGCTTTGTACCATGGCTTTTTACATTCGTAGTATGCCATTGATAAAAGCCTGGAATCCACCATGCCTCCCGTGACAGGAAGGACAGCGAGGAGCGCTTCATGGGCCAGTGGGGCCAGGACGCGGTTCGGAACCCCGCGTTCGCATCGGGGACAGGGATTTGGTGCACGCAGGCAGGCAGCGCTGATGGTTGCGAAATCCATGTCGCGCCACTTCGAAACGGTTTCAACCATTGTTGGTATTTATAGGGGACTCATCAGAAATCAGGGTTTCTTAGATGCAGGATGTTGTCCATCCGCAGTATTGTTAATGGACAGCCCTACCCAAGTCGGGGTCTTCTATCGACAATCTGGGGAAATTACTCATGGTTCAAAGTAAGGTATATAGAGATAGTCTTACCTCAGAGCCGCCTCGGGCCACTCCGGAGCCTATTTGAGTAAAGACCCCGTGCTTTCAGCTGTTGTGGGAGAAAGACATAAATGTATGAATACATAGATATAACGACAACAGAAATAATGAAGTAGATACATAGACTGTTATTGTTTTTTTAAAGAAAAAACAGCAACTCAATCAATCAATCAATCAATCAATCAATCAATCAACCAATCAATCAATCAACCAATGAATGCAATGCCATGCCATGCCATGCCATGCCATGCCATGCCATGCCATGCCATGCAATGCAATGCAATGCAACACAATGCAATGCAATGCGTGCAATGCAATGCAATGCAGCACAGAACAATACAATACAATACAAACCAAACCAAAACCAAACCAAAACAAAACAAACACAACACAACACAAAACACAACAAGACAAGACAAGACAAGACAAAACAAAACAACACAAAGCAACACAAAACAACACAAACCAAAACACACCAACACAAAACAAAACAAAACAACACAAACCAAAACAAATCAAACTAACACAAAACAAACCAATCAATCAATCAATCAATCAATCAATCAATCAATCAATCAATCAATCAATCAATCAATCAATCAATCAATCAAGCAAGCAAGCAAAGCAAGCAAGCAAGCAAGCAAGCAAGCAAGCAAGCAAGCAAGCAAGCAAGCAAGCAAGCAAGCAAGCAAGCAAGCAAGCAATCAATCAATCAATCAATCAATCAATCAATCAATCAATGAGTCAGTCAGTCAGTCAGTCAACCAACCAACCAACCAACCAACCAACCAATTAATCAATAATGCAACAAACTAATCAATAAAGCAACAAATAAATCAATAAAGCAATAAAACCAGGAATAAAATACATCAATGAATGAATCAATGAATCACTCAATCAATGTGTCAGTCAGTGGGTGCTGCAGTCCAAGGGCAACGGGCCAGACTAGGGGTCGTAATTACAGGTTGGGCTGCTGGCCTCCTGCCACATAGTTTAAGGGGAGTCCGGGGCAGTGCGGCGCGGGCCATGTTCAGGTTCAGTTTGAAGGGGGGTCCTGTTAAAAGCAGGTACCAGAAATCCGGGCACCTGTCTTAAACGGCACCACATCCACCGCGCGTGCCTTTTGTGCAAAAGCAATGCAATGCAAACCACCTTGCCTGAACTCACGCCTCACATATACCCTCATATACCCCCTGTAAATGCATTTTTGTTGCCGGCTTGCAAAGAAGAGATGGTTTGGTCACGGAAACCTCCGGGGACACACAACTCTGTCCATATGGTCCAGGACGAGTTCCTAGCGCGGAACGTCTTTCGGGCAGAGGAGCGGCGCGGGACAGGCGCGGGGTGAACCCGAGCCGCAGGAAATGTTTTGGAGGCACGGCCTCGGCGGCCAGGGGGCCGACATGCGTCGCAAGACTCATTAAAAAAAAAAGGGAAAAGGACCAGCTTTTGGAACCCTGACTCACTAAAAAACAAGGAAAAAGGGGGCCAACAGCGTTATTTGGCTCGGCTTTGGGAAAGTGAGTTCACTTGCGATCGGTGCGAGAGATGCAGGGAATGAGAAATGGAATGACCCCGAGAGAAACCATCCCTCGTGGTGGTTTCCTTCAAGGGAATTTGTGGGATTCCCTCATTCCCTACTGAGCACCAGCAAGGTGAGTCGCCTCAGACGTCGGGGGCAGCTCAGCGAAGCACGACGCAGGCATTTATGTGGATGTGGGATCTGCGCACCCCTACCACCTCTCCAACACCGCGTCGGCAACTTAGGCTTGCGTGCAGATTTGGAGGGTGAATTTCCATCGAGTTGATTGATTTCATGCTCGATGCCATTTCTTTGTCGCTGCATTTCTGTCGGACCCCGTTATAATGGGCGGGGGTTTCTATCCCAGGTCCTTTGCCCAAGCCAAATGGAATGCATAGGGCAGGATTGGCAGATCTGGGAACGTGACTGGCACGCCTTGCGTTTGCCATGGGATCCGAAGCGAAGTTGATTCCTTTTAAACTGAGAAAGTCATGGAGGTTGGACCCCCACCTCGGTGTCACAGAATGGGGGCTCGCCACCATGATGAGGGAACCTGTCATGCTTTAGGCAGAGACCAATAGGAAATGTATCACATGTGGAAACCGAGCAGCAGGGATTCCCTACTTTTCAGAAACACTCATCTGGGTTCGTCTGAAAGTAGGGAACCCCTTTCGGATGTAAAAGGGGCGAAACGCACCTCAAAAAAAGTTGGTCCCAAATTCCGACAACACCGGGCAAGATCCACTTCGGCCCGCGCTGTGTTTGTCTTCGATGTTTTCTCCTGGTGTTTGCGGTAGTTGCACGATTTTCAGGTGCTCATACACCTTATGCCGGGTGTTCATCCTGTTTTTTTGGAGTTCATCCAGGTTTTCCTTAGGGCGGGTGCCAACTGCTGGGAAGTGGCCGCCGGAAGGGCACTCTTTCCGCGTGCCTCTAGTACGCAAATTGAAACCTTTGAAGTGGACATCCAGCAACGCCTGTTTTCAAGAACAGGGACATCCGGCCAGATCCAGCGGTGTTGCAGCGGTCTCATTCCCCCGAAAAACGGCCAAAACCCATTTTCGGCTTAAAGGTACTTCGACATGTGCATGGGCTGGCGAGGTGTCCGGCACTCAGTGGAGCGTTCAGTCGGGCAGTGCCGTGCGAGACAACAAAAAACACGGGTAGATGAAGGGAAAGATACAGACCCAGCCGTGAATTGGTGTGGCTCGAAGTTTTCTTTGATTGTCAGCGGGTTTTTGGTGGACTCCAGTAGTGACACCCTGCGACTCTCTTTGAAAACCGCCCTGGGGGTTTTAGGTTTTGGTGCTCCACGTGAGGTGAAACATCCTGGATTCATGCCGAACAGAGGTGCTTTCCTTAGCCATGCCACGGTGGATGCCCTAAGTATTGCAAGTAAGAGAACAAGGACACCCTCTAAGTTGCTGTAGTTGTTCCTTCATTTTTGTGGTGGACGGTTGGTTTGCTTGCAACACTTTCCGTAGGCTTTGCCTGGTTCCGTAGGTTTGCTTTGCCAAGAGATGCCTTGTAGAACTTCGCATTTCTTTTCCTTAGATGGGGTAGGCCATCCACAAGATGCAAACTTGCTGGTCGAATGGGGGAAACAGACATCCCAAACAGCAAAGCGCATAATTTGTGGGATTCTGTTGCCAAGCGTGAGCGCTTGCCGCAGCAATACACACTAGCTAGTTGCCCTTGAGTCAGAAAGAGGACAAGCAGCCCTTCCTGGTTGATCCGGATAGGCGACATCTTTGAACCCACCTTTCAAAAGGGGGTCAATAGGGACCCAGAACGGGTCGAGCGCATCAGGAAAGGGTCATTCAGCCAGATCCCCTGCCGAGAACCAGCAACATCTCTTCTAGGGCAATGGAGAGACCAGCTCCAAGACTTTTGTTTTGTTTAGGGGGCCAGTCCATTTAAATCGGACACTTTCGGACTCCTTTGGTGCAGCCAGGGAATCTTCGCAACGAGCCAGCGAGGGTTTATGCACCGGAGTTTTTGCCGCCAAGGTTTTGGTTGGATTTCGAGTTCTGCGGATTCCCTGACCCTTTGGGTGTGTCTTTTTTTCACGTTGTTTTCTTTTTGTTTCAGGGGGTGCCAAAGTTCAACCGACTTTGGATGCTCCTGGCACCCCTTGAGCTATTGTTTTGGCTTGCGAGGACTCCCCTGGTAAGGTTTGCCATGAGGGGCTCATACCAGGGACTCATTGAGGTTTAAGACCCTTTTGGGTAACTGAGCTGTTCAACGGGGAATGGTTGTTTTCGTTCATGGGGTTGGCTGGTCGACTATTGCCGAGGGTTTAGTTTTCGAGATAAAGTCTCACTCTCACTTTGAGTTTGCTTGTTTATTCATATAGCCTTTGATTTTCACTGTAGAGTGTAAAAAGGGCATGAGGCTCAGCCCCCACTCGCCAAGCTGCCAAACAATAGTGTCCACTCACCACCCCAGGTGTTTTTGGAATGCCCCAAACCCAGAGACAGGGATGCCATGGGACTAGCACCCAGTTTGACCCCCTCAAAAATGGATGGGCTCAAAATTCCTTGGCTTAAATCCCTTGGATTTCTACTTTGATTTCCCTAAATGGGATTTCCGCAAATGGGATTCCCCACATGGGTGTGGGTCAAAATTAAACCACCAATGAGGAAATCCACATTGTGGTCCCTAGGATTTCCCCCCACCCAAAATGGCAACCCTTGTCAGATTTGGGGCTCAAGCCCCGAGACCTTCCCCCGAGCTCGGGGGCTCGGGCCTCACGGGGGCCGAGACCTGTCCGGCAGAGGGAGGCCGATTCCCAAGGTGTGCTTGGAGCCGAACCCCCGACTCAAGCACATCATCCGCGGTGTGAGGACCGGTGCCGAGTTCGCATCGAGTGGCGTGTGCATCCCTTCGTTCCTTTGCTTACTGCGTTCCGTCTTTGTGTTTGTCTGTCTGTTTGTCTGTTTGTCTGTTTGTTTTTTTGTTTGTTTGTTTGTTTGTTTGTTTCTTTCTTTCTTTCTTTGTTTGTTTCTTTGTTTATTTGTTTCGGTGTCTATTTCGGTCTTTCTTCGTTTGTTTTGCCTGCTTGTATGTCTGTCCGTCCGTGCGTCCGTCCGTTTGTCTGTTTGTTTCTTTCTTTTTTTTATATTTCTTTCTTTCTTTTTCTTTTTGCTTT
>CAUJNA010000435.1:1303810-1306310 GCA_963377175.1 Effrenium voratum | reverse complement strand
ATGTATGTATGTATGTATGTATGTATGTATGTATGTATGTATGTATGTATGTATGTATGTATGTATGTATGTATGTATGTATGTATGTATGTATGTATGTATGTATGTATGTATGTATGTATGTATGTATGTATGTATGTATGTATGTATGTATGTATGTATGTATGTAATGTAATGTAATGTAATGTAATGTAATGTAATGTAATGTAATGTAATGTATGTATGTATGTAATGTATGTATGTATGTATGTATGTATGTATGTATGTATGTATGTATGTATGTATGTATGTATGTATGTATGTAATGTATGTATGTATGTACGTATGTATGTATGTATGTATGTATCTAATGTATGTATCCAATGCATGTATGTATGTATGTATGTATTGTATGTATGTACGTTTGTATGTATGTATGCATGCATATATGCATGCATGCATGCATGCATGCATGTGTGATTCTTTGTTTGTTTCTTTATAGGCTTATTTGTTTGTACGTATGTATGTATACATGCATGTTTGATGCTTTGCTTGTTTCTTTGCTTGCATATTTGTTGGTTTGTTTGTTTCGACATATTTATGCATGCAACCACGTATGTACGTTTGTTTCTTTGATTGTTTTTATTGAAAGCCATCCAATAAAGCGGCCTCAAAGCAATAGACATGCCCTTATACATACATACATAGATATATATACATATACAATATATATATATATGTATATATACATTTGTATATATCGGCGCCTGTGTGATTTTGTTTCGGTTGCGCCCAGGACCTGCGGCGTGGTTGATGCGTGCGCCTGGGCCAACGAGACCACCATGAAGCCCTTTGCCCAAAAGTGGCGGGATGAGTACGGCCAACCCGGCGAGGAAATCGATGGGTTTGTTTATGCAGGGTCAGCATGGCCCAAAGAGATCGTTTTTATTGCTGCAAAAGAAAAGGCAACCGAAATCAGAGGTTTCATGAAAATAATTGCGTCAGCAGTTTTTGGGGTGTCCCATTTGAGTCCCAAACCTGCACGTTAATTCACGAGGGGTCAAGATTTTATTGAACAGATTTGGATTGTCAGGCATTTTGTCTGGCATCCCGATCTGACGGTGGGAATTGTGGCTGGCGCAAGTGCAGGTGTTGCCGGAGGCGGCAGGTCGAGAGGTGTGAAGCTGATGATTCCGGATGCTGATTCCAGATGCCGATGTGGTGTGGTTTTCAGGCAGCGTAAGGGGGATGCAGAGTACTTGGACCGGGTGCTCATGTTTGTTCTTCAAGTAGTTGCAAGCGATGGTGGTTGGGTGTGCAGTTGTGGTTGTGCTTGAGTGGCCACTTCTGTGTTTTCTGGCTCTTCTGCATCTAGTGCCCATTTTGCGTGGCTGGCCATAGCCTGTTCTTGTCGAAACCCGCACTTCCTTCTGTTCGCACGTTTTCTGCTTCAAATGCTTTAAATTCCCATTGTCAACCTCCCCTTTTGCAAGGAGTCTTTCAGAAAGAGGTCACAACCCAGTTAGAATTGGGTGCTATATTATTTAGGGAATGTTTCTTCCAGTCCCCCGGGCAAGCAAGCAAGCAACCAAGCAAGCAAGCAAGCAATGAAGCACCTTGAACCCCCCCGGTATACTTTTAAACACAAACCACCTACCCTACACCTGCCCCGACCCACCTCAGACCCTAAACGCACCCTAAACGCACCCTAAACGCACCCAAAACCTACCCTTCACCAACTTCCAACCACCCTAAACGTAGCAAACCTGCCTTGACCTCTAAAAACACACACCCCTAAACACCAGATCCGAAACCTCACCAAGCCCGCCTTTATCCTCAACTCAACCAACCCAATTAACCCAAACTCCATCTGAACCCACCCTAGACCAATCCTAAACCGACCCACATAAAGCAACCCCAAACACACCCTAGACCAGCTTTAAGCCAACTCTCAACCTACCCACAACTCTGAACCCCTAAACCCACCCTTAAACCACCCTACACCCACCCCGAACCTAACTAAAACCAACCCTGAATGGACCCCGCAGCCGACCCTAAACCAACCTCCCAACGCACCCTGAACCTGAACCCAACCCAAAAACCAAAACCAAAACCCGCCCCAAACCAACCCTGAACACCCTAAACCACCCTACAAGAGCCTAGGTGCCTGTCACTCAGCTTGCTTTCATTCCCAACCTATCCTACCCTAAACCAATAACCTGCCCACCCCAAACCCATCCTAAACCTACCCAACTAAACCCAACCTAAACCTACCCGAAGCCTACCCTAAGCCTAGGACCTTGAACCAACCTTGAACCCCATAAGCCCTAAACCCAACCAACACTGAACCCCACCCTAAACTACCAGAACCACACTAAACCCGCCTTAAACCCACCTTAAACCCACCTCAATCCTCAACCAAACCAACCTTGCGCCAACCCAAGCTCCATCAAACCCTCAATCTAAGGCCCCAAACCGCCCCAACCAAACCCGAACTCCCAACCACTTTAAACCCCAAGCG
>CAUJNA010000435.1:1270025-1295025 GCA_963377175.1 Effrenium voratum | reverse complement strand
AACCGAAGACCATCGGTTGATTCCTGTTTCACGAGATTCCCGCTCGTAGTTGATCAAGGGAAGCCATGGGGTTGGTGTGACCAGGGCAACCATTTCCCAAAGCTTTGGTCCAGGGGCATTTGGGGTTTCGGTTGGCAGATCCAGGCATTCAAGACAGGGTTGGGCCAGCCCCTTCACACATGTGCAAGTTTTGTTCAAAGCAACCTCGTTTTAGATTCCCTTCAAAGGCCAAAACGGGTCTGATTGTTAAATGTGGTTTGCCGGAACCCAACGTCCCCCCCCCCACTCTTTGAGGCTACAATTTTGGTCTTGCCTCGGGCATCCATCCGAGTTTTGTTCCCCCTTGGTTCTTTCCCTAGGTGCCCCAGTGCCCTGTTGCCAACTTTTTTGGTTGGGAGGGTTCCCCTGCTGAAATAGGCCACCGTTTTTTTTAAATCGGGTGCCAACTTATTCTAACCTCTCCTTCCCCTGCTGAAATAGACCTAAACAAGTTGGTACCCACTTCTATCCTCTCGGAATTGGAGCTTCCAGCTTCCAACGTCAGGACCCTGAACTTCGAGCTCTGCGGGCCCACGGTGGCCCATTTCCTGGTGCGGTTCAAGGGCCTGGTGCCAAACGAGCAGGCGCACTTGATGCAGTACCTGGCCGAGCTGTCCATGCTGGAGGCGAGCCGATCGAGCGAGCCAGCGAGCCATCGCGAGCCATCGAGCCCTTTTCTCCTTTTTTTCTCCTTTTCCCCCCGCCGTTGGGGTTGCTTTGAAAAGAACAGCTTGTTGAGCATTTTGGAGCTCGCTGTTTGCTTTTGTCTTCGGTTGGGGCTGTTGTTGTTTGACTGCGTGCTTGTTTGTTGTTCTTTCTTTAGTTTTTCCCTTAAAGTGAAAGATGGGGGGCTGAGAAGCTCTAAAGCGAACCATTTTTAATTTTAGGTGTCTCTGCTGGAGGCGATCTTGTTTGATCTGTTTTCGGGTTGGTCCAAGGGAACCCTTTGAATTGAAGCGAACCTGCCCCAAAATGGCGGGATTCAAAACCAATCCGAAAAGGGTTCCCCCAAAAACGACAAGCAAAAAGAGGGGAACGCCTTTAAACAGGTTTCGAATCCAATGTGAAAAGGGCGCCCCCTGGCTTCCCTTCAACAACCCAAAAAAGCTCCCACCGAAGACCCCAAATATCGGGACATGCGGGGTTTTCGGTTCTCCCCGGGCCGGTCAGGTGCCAATGCTGCAGTACTCCTCCTCGCAGATTGCGGCGGCCGCCGCCATGCTGAGCAACAAGCTGCTGAGGCGGGCGAGGGCGGCGTGGTCTTCCAGTTGCTTAAGAATATGTCTTGTTTTTCCCAGTGTTGGTTTTGAAAGGAATCGGTCACTAGACATACTGGTGATATTTTCCCGGTGTTGGCATCTGACACTACGTGTACTAGACATATGTGTTGTTTTTGTTTTCAAAAGGGGATATCTGTCACTAGAAATACTGGTGATATTTTCCCGGTGTTGGTTTTGGAAGGGAATCTGACACTACTAGAATGATATATGTTGTTTTTCCAGAAAATTGAGCAAATTGGAGGTTAGTCTTTGGTTGGGTCACCCCCCACCCCCCGTCCCCCCCCCCCCTTTGCTTTGGGTGCGGCTTGCCGGGCGAGGAAGCCGTCCACGTGGCCTCCGCAGATGGCGGCGCTGAGCTCCAGGTCCGAGGCGGAGGTGCGGCTCTGCGCCCGGGAGCTCTGCGGCACCCTGGAGGCTCGGGCTGCGGGGGCGGGCTGCGGCTGGACGGCTGGACGGGGCTCGGGGCGAGGGAGGGATGGGGACGGGGAGGGAGGGATGGGGTGAGACGCGGCCTGGGCGCTTGGGGTTTCGCTCTTTTTGGTTTTTTTTGGGGGGGGGTGGGCTTTGGGTGGGGGGCTATGGTTGGGGGGGCGTGGGGAGGGGAGGGAGGGGAGGGTTGGGGGGTGGGGGGTGGGTCGGTAGTTTCTGTGTTTCAACTTCGCCTTTTTCGAGGCGGGAGAAAAAGGAACCAAGCGCTGGCCCTGTTGGGTGGACTTGTTGGGTGGGGTGCTGGCACTTTTTTTTCAGGGTTCTTGGCAAAGCCAACTTCAAGTGTCAGTGGCACGACTATGGCGCCCCGCGCCATCCTTTTTTGGCTGGCTAAGGGAAGCCGACGAGGAAACCACCCATTTTGGGGTCCCGATTTTGAGACAGACTCAGGTCTGGGGGATTTCCTGGAGGGGCTTCAAGTGAATAAGGAAGACGGAAGCTTTTGACCTCCAGTGGGCTGCTTCTCCTTGTTAAACTTTGGTTTGGAGGGGTTTCCCCCTAAAAGTGAACTACCAAAAAGGTAGCAGAACCCACTCTTGTTCTTCGACAGGGAAAGAGTTGGAATGACCCCAGACCGACCATTTTGAGATTTGCTTCACGTGAATCCCCTTCAGGTTCATGTCCAAACCCCTCGTGATGCCTCAAGCAACTAAAACTTGCCGGTGCTCAGGAAATTTCGACAGTGACCCCGAAAAAACCCCTCCAACCGGTGGTTTCCTTTTGCAGAGACCCCTGGGTTCATTCGACCACATTCCCTACTCAACGCGACTCAACTGCCACTCTCCTTTCAGTTGGAGGCTCAGGAGCGCAGCCCTCTGCAGGCCCAGATCTCGGCCACCGTCCGTTTGGGTTTTGTCTAGCAGCGCCCCAACACATTTCTGCGCGGTTGCCCAAGGAAACCAAGCATTGAGGCCCATGAATGTGGTGCCAAGGCCAAATTTTGTTGTGGTTTTTCCCTCTCTGGGGCCATTTTTGGGGCCAATTGAAGTCAGCTTCCTTTTGGTGACGTGTAAGTGGGGCATGCAAGCCGCGTTAGGGCACGCAAACCTTGGCTGTGTGTCAAAACGCGCGGCTCCCCTCCAACATGTTTCTGCTTTGAGAGCTTTTGTTGCCTAAGTCTCTCACGTGTTTGGGTTGGCTCCGCACGTGTATGACCAAAACACAACCATGTGTGGTACCTCCTTCGAAAGGTGCATGGAACATCAGGGAACCCTCATGCCTGGCGAGACAGCTCCTTTTGCAGGGGAATGCCGGTTTTGGGAGCACCCAGGGAAGTAGTCCGCCAATGCACTTGGTCAGCTGAGAAAGATGTCAACCGTTTCGGGCAATTCGGGAGGATAAGGAAGGCTCCCAAACATAGGTAGAAGCGGCTTTCTGCCAAGATGTCTGGGAACGTTCACGTGGGTCCTTGCAAATGGACCCTGAACCCTCCTAACGTGCGTGCATCCTACATGATTTCCTTTTGGGGCAGATGTCTCTTCTTTGCTGGGTGATTGAAACCGTCCCAGCCATAAATAAGTCTTATCTTTGGCTTTACCATATGCGCTGACGAGCGTGGATGTTTTTGTACTGGTGTAATAGGTTTTCTGTGACTCACCTGGGTTGAGTCATCGTTTAGCAAACCGATAGACAGTCATGGCTATGTCAGCTGCCAACACCCCTTTTCCACCAATGGAAGTGGACGTTTGGGTCCTTCTCCAGAGGAGCACTTGGGTTAGTCTGCTTTGATATCTGGAAACAAGTTGAACCTGATCTCCAAGCCCAAGTACTATCACAAAAGACAACCCTAAGTACTACAGCTTATTGACCGGAATTGAGCTCCCAAATGAGACCTGACCTCGTTTTACCCCCCCCCCCTTCCCACTCCCCTGTGCGTTCGAACAGCTGCCCACAGAAGGCAATTCTTGAGAAAACTTGGCTGCTTTTGGAAGTCTGCATGCATATGGAAGTTGATCAAAACTAGGTCCCCCAGCAGTGCTGTTTTACCCTTTTTCCTACTTAAATAGATTATAGAAAAAGGGTGCCCTTTTTCTAACCTCTCTACTGGAGAACCTAGAAAAGGTCCGTGATACATGGGATGACCATTGAGGAAACCACTGAGAAGATTCGAAATTTCAACCACTACATGGGAAAAGGTTACCCAATGTCAAAACTGGAGGCCCTACATGGAAGATTGTTCAACCCACATATGAGCCACAATCAAAACCCGGGAAGATGAAGGTTGGTAATGGACAATCCCAACCATAAATAGCTGCGGATATCCGCCCCTTTACATGGTTCTGGGATTACGTCCATTTTATTACCGGGTTTTGATTGTGACTCATATGAGTGAACATCCCAATCCCACACTAAAATAGGTTCTAAAATGGGTGGTGAATTCAACTACCCCAAAATGGAATCCCAAAACGGTGTTGACCCACAGCCATATTATATGACCCACAATCAGAACCCGGGAAGATGAAGGTTGGTAATGGAGAATCCCAACCATAAGTAGCTGCGGCCGCCTTCTTAATCCTTTACATGGTTCTGGGTAGACCATTTTAATACTCAATGCGTAGTCATGACTACCCATAGTCTTATATGAATGCAAAAACTACCCAGTACTAAAATATATCGTAGTATAGAGTCTGGGTCATTTTTCATCTTTACATGTTATTACCGGGTTTTGATTATGACTCCTCTGGAGCAAAAGAACACCTTTTGGTTTGGGCCGCGAAGCGCGGAGTCGAGCTCGTCCCAGGCGATCCGCAAGAAGTTCTCGCAGGAGAGGTTCAGCCGCATCGCCCGGATCGCCGGGTGAAGCGCGCAGTGCCCCCGACCGCTCGCCACCTTTTTCTCTTCAAGGCTTCTAAAGGCTGGGGGATTCCCCCTGTTGACCCAAAGGGAAATGGAATTAATTACTTGGGCGTTCGTGCCTGAGGACTCATCCAAAGATACCCGTGCAGAGGGTTTCCTCATTTCAACTCGCAGCTATAATGTGAACAATGAACACAGGGGTTGCGAGGGGTTCAGCATTCCACACATCCAGCCTTTGAGAAATGCAAGGGCAACAAGAGATCTGCGGGTCGCCGATGCCCTTTGGGTGGGCCCGCAGATTTTTCCTGCCCGAGTTGCAAGTAGCTAGGTTCGAATTCGATCAAGTCCAATTCAGGCGGCCAAGCCGTCATTGCTGACAACAGCACGGAGCACCGAGCCTCCGCTTCGGATCTCTAATTTGATGCATGCCATGCCAAGTTCCTTAAATTTGTTTCTGCAGTTTGAGCACTTTCGGGCCAGCCGTGTGGCTTGAACACTTCCGCAAAAGATCTGCAGGTTTGCGTTCAGAGACACTGAGAGTGCCAAGATTGTAGACCCAGTTAGCTGTTTAATCGCTTAGATTAGACCCCCTGCACGTTTCTGAGCTGTCACCAGACTGAGCAGCCTACTGCAAAAAGGGCGGTTCGCTTACCCGTGCGCTTGCAGCGGTCTCGGAGTTTTTGGTCATAAGTATGGGAGCAGCTTTGCCCCCTCTTGATGCTTCAGCGCACAAGTTTGAGATCCTTGATTTTTGTTGGTAGAAAACGGATAGCCCTGGTTGACCTGGTTGTGTCATAATATACCAGGCCCATCTATTTTTCCAAAAGGACACCTGCGTTGGGATAATAATATTCCTCGAATTTTGGTTTGCTTACTTGGCGCTAGGCATAGTGTCTCACGGGATGTCGAGCCTGCTACTGGGCGGCTTCCTTTTGATTTCCCTCTTCAACAGGTACCCTCAATTTAGACGCATCTATATCCGAAGATTTTACAGGGCTCCTTAAGAGATACATTTTGCCCGTTTGAAACATGGCTTTTTCCACCAAAACAAAGGGAGACCACCATTTACAAGGCAATGTTCAGGTGTTTAATGTAAGGATCCCTGTTTTATGAGCTTTCCTCACAGGAGTCCGTGGACGATTTCCCGTGTTTTTTTTTCTCGTAGGGCATACGACCCGTGAGTTCCACCGTGCAGCATCGCCCGACTATACACCGCTTTCGGGAGGAAACAGCAATAGGCAAGCCCAGAATGATTTGCCTTGGGGACGCACTTCTGGGAAAAGCAAACAACAACTAGCGGAGCAAAACCGAGAAGCTGATAAATGCCTTGTCAGCAAGCCTTGGGCCCAACGAACGCCGCGGAGTGAAAAAGTGTTGGAAACGATGGGAGGACTGCACAGAGACTACCGGAAGACCACCAGACTGTTACAGGAAACTTTACGGGAGGACTGCGCGAAAACAAGTAGACCAAAAAAGGGTGCAGAGAACCACTGTAAGCCGACAAGGAGGAACACATCCCGACAACGAGTGGAAGGCTTCATGCAGTTGCCAGGAGTTTTCGTTTCGGATTTCGCACCCTGCCCTTTCCAGGCACCTCGCGTGAAGGGAAGAGTTTACCCCAGAAGGGAGGCTATTTTCCTCGCATGAAACCCGCGCTCCGCGTGATTGCTTGGTTCTTTGCAAGGGTCCTCAACACAAGTTGTTAAGTTCTTGGATGATGGAAACATCACCGTTTTGGATTATAAGAGAAGAAGCACAGGGCTTTCTGCTGGATTTTCCCCGCGAAGCTTGACGCGAGAATGGAAGACCGGCATCTTTGATGGCAGGTGGAGCAGTCAAATGCCGCATGCAAAAGCAATAAGCACTCGATTTGATGCCGGGGGACCATACCTAACAGGGCTTCAATCCACAAGCCGGGACTTGCCTGCCTAGGAGTCAGTCCAAGCACCTTAGAAGGGACCTTGATCAGTGGGGTTACAATTTCTTTGAAAGAAAAAACCAACCCCCAACCAACGTTTGGTTTGAAAAATCAAAACCACCGGTTTCAGGAGCAATCTGAAACATAGCATGGTTTAAGCGGCCTCGTTTCGGCTTCACAAAAAGGGTTCTGGTCTCCAAAAGAGATTCCGTGGCAGGGTGTTTTCTGCTGGCCCCATGCTGACTTTCGTGCGCTCGAGGTAAAATTCCGTTGGACAATTTCTGTAGCGAACCTGCACAAGTGGGGATTCCAATAGACTTCTGTTGGTGTGCTCAGGCCTCTTAAAGAGAATCCGGGACGCCACGGGAGCGCCACGGGAGCTGTGTTTCTCCACGCAAGTGGAGAATGGGGCTTCCAGTGCTTTCGCTTAACCAAGACTGTGTTTTGTTAAAGGGTGTATCCACAAGTGCACGTCAAGCCAGTGCTCCAACAAAAGTTCAAGCGGCATTCTTTGGTTACCAGGAATGTGGCAAGGCAGTTGGCTTTTTGGGTCACTCAACTCATTCTCATGTTCCGCTCATCTCTCCAGAGCGAGAAAGCTACAGCGCTAGCCTGAACCAGCAGGTTTCACTGGGGACAATGTTTGTCCATGGCACAGTAACGTTGCCGTCTAAAGGACTTCTACTGGCTGGCTTCCCTAGAATCGCTAGAAGCCTCAGTGGGACCGAGATCCCATTTGGGTGTGTCGTTTTTGAGGGTATTCCTTGTTTGTGGTCGTAAAGGGAAACCAAAATGAACACCGGGGTCCCCGAAAGCAGACACACTCATCTATACCCTCTCCACCAACATGGAACCTCACAGGGGTCCAGATGAAAACCACCAATTTGGGGGTCCCCTAACAAGGACACACTCCTATACCCTCCCATCCACCAACATGGGTCCTGGAAGACCACATTTTCCTCTGAAAGGGACCCTCAAGGGTGGTTATTCTTGACGTCCAAATATCTTATCCCTTCGCCAGCACCCGAGCGACCTGACTCCCTCCGAGACCTTCTTTGAGGCAATGGCCTGGAGTTCCAAAAAAGACGCATGGGACGAGCTCCCCATGTTTCCCCATCCATTTGCTGAAATTAACATGTTGTTTCTTTTACCTTGCTGGTGTTAAGAACTTGTTTTTTACCTTGCTGGTTTTAGAGGGCAATCTATCACTGCTGGACATATGTTTGTTGTATTTTTCCCAGGAAGCTTCAGCAAATGGAAGTTCCCCCTTCAATCCCCTCCAAAGGAAACTCAGATAAATCAATGCCAAAAGGTGATGCTTTGAGGCATAGAAAGTGAACAAATGCGTGGTGGTGAATCCTTTCGAAGAGACACAACACTTGCTTGTTTGAGGGGATCGAAAGTGCCAAGCATGTTTTTGGTTAAATTTGAAGAGCTCACGGTTCCCTACCTGGGGATTACTCATGTGATTCAGGCCTTGGAATTCTTGTAGTTTGCAGATGTGAGGCTTCGAAGCTCACAAATCACTTCACGGGCAATGACCATCTGCACCGAGTATCGTACACTTACCTTTCGCTAACGTGATGGCCAGCGGCCATCCTGTCCCAAAATCTGGGGCATTCCGCCCCCCCCCCCCCCCCCCAAGTTGATTGCAAGCTCCCTGCATTTTTTGGTCTTTGGGTCAATAGCCAGTCTGGTAGGTTGGGAAAACCATGGCCCTTGACTCATTTCATGGCTTGTTTCCTTTTCGTCCACGGGCAGAACAGGTGTGTTTGGCTTGGGACTCCAGAAACTCCATCCAGTTTAGGTGCCACCCAGTTTTAGCACCTTCCGACCCCAAGTCTGCAATGAGTTTTGCGGCCACGCCGGGATCCGAATCTGAATTGGTCGGATGTGTTGAAATTTCGGCTCAAGCTGTGGGTCGAACATGGCTAGGGTGCATGCATCATCATCGGCATCAGCAGAGCAGAATGGAAGCAGCCAGGCAATGGGTGGAGCTCCCCCGTCGGCTCCCGTAGCAAGTCTTTGATTTTATGTTCTGGTCAGATTCCTGGTAGATCCCTCCTTTCACGTTCCATGATTGTTGGAGATTCCCTCTTTGCACCAGGGGTCCTTCTTCTTCCCTTGGACGGCCCGGCTCAATCTCTCACTGGGGTGACGCCATGTCGGATGCGGCTGAGGGCTCCCTGTCCTCTGTGCCTCGTCCTTCATTTGTTTCCTTAAAGTTGAACCCAGTACCTTTGTTGAACACACCCATGTGGGTGTGGCCTTTTTGGAGTTGGGTGCCTCTGTTGGGATACTAGGGAAGCCACACTTGTTCCCCTTGGATGAGTGAGCGACCTCACTCTAAGGTTTGAATCCGGGACCACAGGGAGGTCACAAGCTATCTTGCCACAACACAAGCGCTCATATTGCCATTGGAAGGCCATACCATGGTCACAACAGTTCGTAGGTCCTGTAGCTGGTATATTGCCACGTTTGTTCAAGTCATAGAGTCATAGCGTTTGCGAGAAACGTGGGCCCCCAACCCGTGGCAGGTACGATGCTAGCGAAATTCTGCAAGCTAACACGTTGCAGACGCTGCGATTGATTGTTTTTGAAATCGCTACGCGCTCCGCCGAAGCCGTCAGTGGTGCGACGACACACCGAGAATTTCAGACGCAAACAAATGGCCAAGTATTGAGGATGGCGGGAGTGCGGGGAATGCTGGGGATGCAGCGATTTCCAAAAGTCAACCACGAAATATAGCCTCCTGAAAGTGCAATATTGCTGGGGATGTTTTGCAGCGAACACTAGCGCGGATTTCGCAATCCAGTTTTAGCAATCCTAGATCCTCGCTACATCAACACAAAACAGAAAGCCACCATTGAGACCAGCAAAAGCAACAACAAATGCCGCCAAGACAGCCCTGATAATGCTGGGAATGCAGATTATTGCCGCCATAGGCACCCCTTTTTTGCTATAAACCTAGACAAAAGAAGGCGTTTTGGGCGTTCGAAGTCCCAAAATGGACGATTACAGGAGTTGGCCTCCCGACAGCGCTCGAAGGAAGAGCGAGCGGATGGCCATCTACATCGACTGGCGTCGGTGGAGTTTCGAGGGTTTTGTCCTTAAAATTCTAGGGGTTGATTCCCCATTCTGTTTAACCATCGTTCTTTTCAAAAACCAGCTAGGTTTTCTAGAAAGAAGGATCCCTGGAAAGAATGGGGAAGTTACCCCTAGAAAAATGAGAAAGCCAACTGCATCTTCTGGAGAATCAAATCTACCCACCCCTATCCCCCAAACACTTACAAGGCCCAATAGATATGTAGATATCCTGCTGAGAAAACACCCCTCTAGCAACCCCAATCCACTCCTACCAACAGGTTACACGTGGGCAAGTAAAGGGGATGACTGAAGGTCGAACTTGATCTCAAGATCTACTTGCACCCAAATTCAAGATCAACTTCTGAATACTTCCTGACTCAGGGTTCCAAGTCGTTTGAAGCATCACTTGTTGGGCCAATGTACAGTGAGTTGATTGACGCCCCTGTCGGGCTGTAGGCGCTTGAGCAGCGTCTGGGTTCCTTGACGGAGCTGCGGCCATTGCTGCTGCAATGGGGGCTGAACACTTTGAGGCGGGAATGGCTCCTTGGAACATTGCCCTCTCGTATGTATGTCTGTATATATACATGTATATATACATATATTAATACACATACATATGATCAAGCCCCCGAATGATCCACCTGTTGCGTTGTCAAGTCCTCTCGAATAGTACTTGTGTATTGACAATACGCATGGTTCATGCCAGACTGCCTGGTTTCGCGAGTTGTAAACTGATGTTCAAAATACGGAATCATGGAAGTGTATGCACAAGACCTTTGGCAGGATTCTGACCTTGGCCGACAGCAAATTTTGAGCTGAGCAGGCTTGTCAAATATGCATTTTGTCGGTGATTTATTGCGCTACACAGCTACCAAGTGCAAACCACGCGGACTTTGTTGCATTGCATGTTTAGCAACCATGCACAAGGATTTTGCATGTGTGTGAGATGTTTCTTTGCCTGAAGCTTACTGCTACATGTTAACTACTGTACAAGCAAAGCGGAAAAAACGGAACGAAACAAGGATACCTCGGGAAATAATCTTGGGTGCTAGTCCCACATGTTGCTTTGTGGTGGGTTCTCGAGGCTGTCAGTCTTTGTTTTGTTGGTTTGGGCCTCCCAAACAAAAGCAGCTTCCTCCTGGCGGGTATTCCAGGAAGGTGGGGGCTTTGGAGATGACTTGGTGAGGGAAGGGGGATGGAAGGCCCTAGAGAGATGGCATGAATGAGAAAAGGAAGAAAGGAAGAAAAACTCACTGGCCATGGACATGGCAAGTCTCGAAAGCTGCGGAGCTTGGGCGGGCCAAAGAACAGAGCGAGAATGCCGCGACTTGCTTTGTGGAGATCGTGACCTGGCGCTTCCAACCTGACAAATTGACGCAAGACAGAGGTAGTCGGCCATGGGTTCCCCGGGTTTTGGACCTGAAAGTAACGGAGGAACAGAGTAGGAGCCCAACCGCTTGAGTTGCCTTTGGTTTCAGTCTTTATTTTGTGTACTTCGCCATCCAGCCTGCCAGGAAGCTCTCATGGACGAGCCCCGAGCGGATCGGAAAGCTGCTTGGCCAAGTTTGCAGTTTGCCGTTTGGGTAGGGTGCACTGTCTCTATTTTGGGTTTTCAAAGGGACAACAGTGGGAGCCCCCCACTTGGCTGGTGGACCCGATGCGTCAAGAATCCTCTGACAATGACGCCTTTCACCTGGGTCAACCAGAAGGAACCTTTCGATAGCCACTTGTTTGCCCTGCACAAAAACGGACAACCTGTCATCACGTGATGGCAGTTGAGTCCTTTCTCCCTCATCTTCATTCATCGAGGTTTTGATCGTGGCTCGGCTCTCGGATTTTGCTTCTTCCTCCGAACTGCCCTCCAAGTGCAGAACAAAAAGAAGGTCGGCCAAGCAGCAATCCTACACAGTGCCCAAAACGAGTTCAACCCCAAACTCTAGTGGTTTTCCTTTGGGTCTTCCTGAGCACGTGCGCACATGTGTGGGATTGTTTCCCTTTTGGAGATGGGCGTCGCTTCCCTCGTTTGGGGAGTGAAACGGTGACCCACCAGAAACGGGTGCCCAAACCAGCCGGAAATCCACAAGACTGAGGCTCTTGGATGCCCTTCCTGTAGGAGGCCCATCTGAAGGACCGGATGTCAAGGGTGGGGGGGGGGGGTTGGGGTTTGGACCTTCGAAATGATGGCTTTCATTTTGCTTGGTGGCTCCGGTTCCCATCCGGTTCCCTTAGCTTTTTAGCCCAGCGTGTAGTGGTAGTTTGCATTTAACCCACTAAAAGTTAACTTTTAGCGGAGGATCTGAGGGCCCAGTTTGGTTTTCCTTTCAACCTAGGTGAAAACGGGTAGCCTCGAAAAACAGCCCCCATGTTGGAACACGTTCGCTTCGGTGAACATGTCCTGCTTTCTCTATGGGCAATCTTTTCGAGGGAGCAGCAGATTTTGGTGGCTCGGGATTTGAAAGAAGCAGGGCCTTCCTGGGTGTGCGGTCTCGAGAAATACATTGCGCTTGTTCATACCCCTTGGTTGGCTGCTCTCAGCCCGCTTTGCGGGTTGATCTTTTCCGGGGGAGAGGATCTTCACTGCGAAGCCCTGAATCGTTTCACCAAGGGGGGCCCTCCCACGAGCATAGAACCTGACTGGGCCTCGGTCCTGGAAGAAAACATTTTCCTCTAAAATGAGAGGTTTGATCCAAATCCCGGTAGTCTACTGTGAATTTGGCCAGGACGTGGGGGGACGCACAGATTTTCAAGCACAACGCACGTCAAAAAGCACGGGACTCACTAAGCTTCAGCCACAGAAACCAGGGGACCCACTCATTTGCCCCCAAACCCGGAGGATTCACGCGTCTTTCCGCGGTGGAAGAGTTGCTTTGTTGCATCTTGCTTGGATGTTAGGACTTTAGCTTTTTGCCAACGAATGGGTTTTCCGTATACCACTAAAAGTTACCCTCTTTCCAACAATGGAAGTGCACAAAGGGGTTCCGCAAAAGGAACATAGTCCAAAGCTCTCCTGTCAACTTTGATTGTTGGAGGGAGTGTAGTCACTTTTAGCACGGCTTCGCAGATTTCGCAGCCGAGGTTTCGCGACTCGCGCAGGCGTCCTTGCGGACTTCCGGGCAGTGCATGCAGATATGTGGGAAGCCAGGCAACCGCGGAAATCGGAGGAGGAGTCCGAGAGTGACGGGGGTTGGGGGGGTTGGGGAGGTTGGGGGGTGGCATCCAGTGATTTCACAATTCTTGTGAAGATTGGGGTTGCAAGAATGTGTTTTAAGATACCAAGAGAATTGCCTAGTGATGGCCCACTTTGGAATCACAGAAAGAATGGGGGGGGTGGGTGTTTTTGGTTTGCTTTGAACTTTGCAGACCACGCCTTTTTTGCTTGCGACATCTTGCGACATCGGCGCTCGCTCAGCCACCTGGGATGCCGTCGCAATTGGCGCCGTGCCGCGTCACCGGACCTTACCTCGCGAATGTCCGGCCCACTGACATGCCCGCAGATCACTTGGAAGTGTGGTTCTTTGAGGGTTTCCTTTTCGAGGTTGGTTGGAAAGGGAAGCCGAATGGAAAATCACGATTGTGGAAATGCCCCCAGGGTTTCAACTTGGCGTCCTCCAAAAACACGGACCATCTAGATGTGCTGGATGTCTCTTCTGGTGCTCTTTGCCCTTGAGTTGTTCATCCTCCAATCCCCAGCCCGGTTTTGGAAGCGAAACTTACGTGACATGAACAAGCCGCAGCCTGGAGAATTTGGTCGGGCCAGCCCCCTTTCAAAACTCTTCAGTGGTTCTACTCGGTACAATTGGGTCACAGCCACTCCAACCCAACTCACTGCAAAAGTCTCATTTGGCTGTGGTTGTCAAAACCGTTTTGGATCCCATGTTGGTAGGTGAATTCACCACCCATTTTAGGCTTCCTATTTGCGTGGTTGGATTGGGATGTTCGCTTGGGGTATGGGCTTTTGAGCCATGGCCAGTTGGCCATCCTCCGGTAAGTTGCTGCAGAGCTCCAGTGGTTTGGTGCAGTTTGGGTCGCCCCTCCACGGCAACAGTCTCTCCGCGCGCGCGAGGAGGTTCCGAAGCCGCTGCAGGTGCTGGAGCACGCCGCCGGCATGGCCCGGGCCCTGGGCCCTGGGCCCCCGCTGGGATGGGCGGTGCGACTCGGATCACACGAGCCGGCGATTTTGGCGGGCCAAGTGCTCAGCAAAGAGTGGAGTTTAGGGAGATCTGATCAGATTTGAAATGTAGCAACTGTTCCTCTTAAAGTGGAACCGCGTGATAGGTATACAGACCTGGATGAAGTATATCATCCCAAGTTGCCAGTAGCACCCCAAGGATTCCCTTCCATGAGCCGCCACAAATCTTAGCCAAAGAGTCCAACGGCCTAGCGGATTCACAGCGAGCGGAGACGCAGCCAAACGTGTGCACCGGGTTCCAAAAGCGACCCGCCAACAAAGGCGTTCTCGCCCATCAGTTGTGATTTGCGCATTTTCTCTGTGGCGATCAAGCCTATGTTGAAGAACACCGAACACAAGCAAGAGGCCGTCTCCTTCAGGAAGTTGGTTTTTGACTTTGATGTTTGGCAAGCTGCGTTTGCCGCATCGGCGTTTTTTTTTTTTTTTTTTTTCCGCCGCCAAACGAGTGGCAACAATGTTCTTGCGGCTCCCTTTCACATACCAAACACTTTCATGGGACCTGGGCCCCATCTGCTTTTTGTCCACCAGAATGCTCGGTGGAGCCCATGAAAGTGCGGATCAACATGAAATCACGGTCCGAGACGTCCCGACGAAAACGTGGCGGGGCTGGGGGGGGGGGGGGGGCGCAAACGCAGGGCGAGGTCAAGAAGCCCAGCTCCCGGCGGTTGGTGGACGAAGAGGCCACCAGGCGCTTTTCGTCGGACGTAAGCCGAAGAGATCGTGTCTCCCCCCCTCCTCCCTCCCAACCGAGCTTTTTGTCTGAAAGTTCCCCCTTTGATTTCCTTGCGGTTTGAAACGTCACCTTTTGGACATGCCAATCTCAGGTGAGTTCCCTTTTGGGTTGATATACGAAGTGGACAGGTAAACAAAGCCTCTAGGTTTTCCACTGCAGATTATGATTACGCAGCCAATCCGAGTTACTTCCGAGGGGAGCACGCCCTGCCAATGTGCCAGGCTGAAAATTGGGGCCAAGCCCAAAGACCCAACAGACGTCTTGGGTTTTGTCCTGACTTGGAGGAGATTGGGCTTCATCCTCCAATCCTCTTTGTCCCCTTGCGAGAGCACATTCTTTGTGAACAGCTCCAGCGTTCCATGAGAAGTCACCCATATTCGGCTCAGACTGCGCAAAATTTGAGAATCTCCGAGTCTTTCGCTGGGCCACCTGGATCAAATTTGGACGGTCATGCTGTCTGAAGCCTTGCGCAGCCTGGTGATGGGCCTCAGCATGCGGGTTGGTCTCAAAACGGGGGAGCCACCATGGGCAGTTCCATTTGTTCTCACAACTCCAAAAAGAGTAGTCGCACGTTAAACGCACACCTACCGTGTATGCAAATCCTGCACCAGTTGGCTTGGATGAAACCCTACCACCTGGTGGAGCGCAACTTGTGATTCCACAGTGAACCGGGGGTCTCTACTCATCCTCTCTCAGAATTCGCAGACCAAGCAGTCCAGCGAGTAGAGGGTCGAAGGGACCAACCATAAGCAGGCGCGGATATCCGCCCCTTTGATTCTGTACATGGATTTGGCGGACCATTTGAATCATTCCCAGGTGTTGATTACGACTCACGGCCGTCTCGGAAGCCAAGCATCGGCCAGGAAGGATCTTGAGGCGCGAGAGGCAGGATCGATCGGGCTGGCGGCACCATGTCTGGAGGGTTTGAAGGGAGGGAGTTCGTAGCGCCCGTTGCGATCACTTTTTTCCATTCACTTTACCCCAAAAACCAGCACAGTGACTCAAAAACAACCGCAACTTGGCTATCTAGGGAGTTTCGAGGGGTGAAGGTCTGCGCTTGGCATTCGGAGGTTCGGTCAGGGAGGTCTGCTGTTGCTTGGTTTCCGAGGCTCACGCCCAGCCATCTCTTCTGCTGAGGCACCCTTGGGTGAGAAACTAGGCAACCCCCTCGCGAGTTCCCCCAACCCCGAGCCTGTCGGATCAACCTTCCTCCCATTTGTTTGGTGGCCCGCTCGCACGTCTTCTTCAACTGCTCTGCTTTTTGTTGACCCCCGAGCCACTTTCCTGTGCGCCGCCCGTGCAAAAACGCTAGACTGACCCTAAACATCCCTAAACCGACCCCCCGAAACCCGGTGCTGTAATGTTCCCCCCAAGCCAACCTTTAACCCACCTAAATTCAACCCTAAACCAATTCTAAACCGACTTTAAGCTGGCCCGAAGCTGGCCCTTAAACCACCGCAAGCTGAGAACCCACCCTAAAGCACTACGCCGACCCTAAACCGGCCCTAAACCGACCCTTAAGCTTACTCAGAGGGGGGGGGGGCAGACTGCAGGAATGGAGGGTTCGATAACAAGAAGGGGTTCAGTAAAGCAGTACTCACACGCTTGTCCTGTAAGTACTGATGACTTAATTCGGCTTTCTAAATACCCCACAAAACAATTCTAATTATTTGGGCCCTTTAAGCCTGGCCTCAACGGGGTTGGGTTGTTTTTGGCCCCCTGGAAGCTTCTCCCACCTTGAAGCTTTTGTTGGTGTTCTAAGATGCTGCAATGCACGGTTCCCTATGTCCAACACAACAACTGCCAACAGATCAATACTGTCGATTATGGATGTATGGAGCAAAAGCAAGGCCTCGTTTCCTCTCGCTTTCATATAACACCCCAAATATGGCTGGTTTCCCACCAGTTCCCCCGGTAGAAACAAAAGCAAGGACACCATCTGTCGCGGTTTGTGAGGTGGCCAAGGGCATGCTGGGGGAGAGTGGGCGGCTGCTGCGCTCGCGGATGGAGCAATACTTCGAGATGGTGAGCGAGCACAGCTTTACCATGATGCCGACGCCCCAAGCGGGGGGAAGAACACACGGAGACCCAGTTTCCATGGCTTCGTCTTCTTGGCTTTTCCGGGGATCTTTTTTGGTGCTAAACAATGTCCCACGTATGGCTTAGTGAATATGGACTCTTTTGGGTTGGGCTCAAACGCTGGTACTCGCGGGGGCGCTGGGAATCAGCCTTTGTGAGCGGTTTCCTTCGGTAAACATATCAAGTACTCCATGGTCAATTTGGGGTTCGGGAGATGGAGGACTCATGGACGAGATCTTGTGGAACAGCATAGTCTGAATCGCGATGCACCCTGAGGCTGTCCCACTTGCCCTACGACACCTTAGCCTTGGTTGCAGAACAGGCTTGTCAGGAGTGATCGCTTGTCTGTCATAACCTAAGGGCCTGCTTTTTGTTTTTTTTGCAGAACTCGAGGGTCTCCTGTACCACACCCCGAACTCGGTGGATCTACCCAGAGTTCCACTTTTTGACTACCCCAAGATAGGCTTAAGCCCAGGCGTTCTTTTTTTGGGGGTAATGACGCACCGGGTTTAAGTCCACCCTGCGGTCAAAAAGTGGAACCCTGGGTCTACCTGGTTGCATACGGGTAGTGCAAAGCCACGAAGTTCTTGGAACCAGAAGTCGAGGAGCCGTGGCATCCGCTTCTGACCCGCGACGTGCTGAACACATCGTTGTTGAGGTCGGGGAGCGGCCGTTTCTCAAAATGGGAATCTGTCTCCTTTTGGGATGGTCGAGGAAACCAAAAGGAAACCGGCCACCTGAAGGGGTCCGTAGTTTTGAGAAACACACACATGTGGCTAGGTTTGCGCTTTCTAGATTTTTAGCGTGCTTTCTGATTCAGATTCACTTTCTCACTGTTTTTTGTTCTGGCCAAGTGCGGCCATGCCGCCTTCGTTCCTTTAGGCATGGCAGGTTTTGAGGTGTTCGCCCTTCTCTTCTGGATGAAGCCACAGCGGGCGAGCTTGGGTCCCAAGAGCTCCATGCATAATTTGGTTGGACACGAGTTTGACCAAAGGAAAAGCTCTGCGGAGGAAACGATCTTTCTCTAGGTCCCCGAGTAGTGCCCTTTTACCCTTTTTGCTTGGGAGGGTTCCCCTACTAGAATAGACAACCTAAAAAAAGTTGGTACCCTTGTTCTAACCTCTCTACTGGAGGACCTCGTTTCTTGTCGAAGGATCGCCGGACGATTGGCCACTTGCCGATTCAGGCAGGATTGGTCCATCCGCTCGGCCTTCATGGGGGGCTTCATCCCACGGACCAACTTGATACCGCTGTACGGCCCCTTGGACACGGCACTCGGAAGGGAAAAACTGTTTCGGGTAGCTAGGCAGTCCCACTAGGTATGGAGATCTGCCCACGGCAAGATCCCGGCTGGTTTGCCAGAAGCCAAAATTAAGTCATATCATATCGCTGTGTTCAAAGCCAGCTTTGGGCAATTTGAGCAGCTTACTTTGTGAACACACTTTAAACATTTGTTAGTGGTGTTGTGCTTCGCAATACGTTTTAGCTTTCTTTGGGCACCTCAGAAAGTCAGGTGATTCTTGGACAAACCAAGGTGCTTGAGTTGGGCGCTGGGACACATTTGATCACGTCGTCAACTTGGATGTTACAAGGGAACTTTAGACTTGTTGCCGGGCGAGCGTCATGAAGTTTGAAAGCTGCATTTGTAGAAAGCGCGGCTCATGCAGTGTGGAAGGCTCACCACGTGGCAACTGCCCGGCATCTTATGTCTTGGATTTTCCGTGGGATGTTTCGTGGCATCGTTCAAGATGAGACAAACCACGTCTGACATTTTTAGGCTTGTGAGGTGGTGTGCATTTGTTCCCTGACCCGCCAATGTGTTGTATGCTAGTTACTCGTTCTTTGGCTACTCCAGAACTGGGCCACTGACTGGTCCCCGAGCTGGTTGGTTTTTCAGAACCGGGAACCATTTTTCCCCCCAAAAAAAGGTGCCCCTGAAAATCCTTTTTTTTTCCCTCGGTCTCCGGACTCAAAGGGCCTCGGCGGAGGCACGGACGGGTTCCTGCGGAAGCACCTGGTGGCGCAGCGGCCGCTGTCCGAGGAGGAGTCGCGGCACCCAAAGGTCGTGCCGCTGCAGGATGCATCGCCCATGGTGACCATGAGGAGCCGGCCGAAGGTGAAGCGACGTCGCTTGGATGGGGGTTCCGCCATTTTCTTCTTTTTGGCCCTGAGTTGAACCCTTGGGCTCGTGGGTTTTTTGAGAGTCCCTCCATTTTTCCTTTTTGGATTCTCCAAAGCTTTGAGTTTCAACAGGAAACAAAGACCCTTTTTGACAGGGTTTCAGAGCCCCATTCTCCTTTTGGGATTCTCCAAAAGCGATCGTTTCAATAGGAGCCACCAGTCAATTGCAACTTTTGAAGGGATATCCAGTGACCCGAGATTTGAACCCTTGGGCTCGTGCTTTTTTTTGAGAGTTCCACTTCTCAGGCTAAAAAACACATTACAAAAGGAACGCACCACGGGCCAGGGGTTCCCTTTGGCACGGACCCCAATTGGTGCTGAAATATTATCGAAAGGCAGATGAACATGGACTCAGGGACCCGATCCGTGGGTAGAAGCTCCTGGGCCGCTTGTGGCCCGTTTTGGGTTTCGGGGAGGAAGGCAACAGCCCCGAGTCCTTTTCCCCCCCCCCCCCCCCTCCTCCGGTAGGGGCGATGCAAGCCCTTGGGCGGCAACCAGATGTGCCTGATGCGTGGGATATCGAGAGTGCCCTTGCTTTTTTTTTTACAGCTTTGCTTGGAGTGGATTGTTGGTTTGGAGATTCCGCCCCGAAACCTCGAAACCATTCCCAGCCACGAATGCTGAATGGACAGGTTAATATAGGTTTGTTTTTTGGGTGTTTGTCCATGAAACCGTCTGTAAATCAAGCCTTAGGATTGGCTTCCAGTCTTATCTGAGTTTCCCTTCTTTGATTCTGTGGGAGGCTTCTGTGACATGCGGGCTCCCAGCTTCCGTGAGTTTTCTTATTGAGGCTCGGCACCCTTTGTGAGCTGATGTACGAATCAAAAGGACGCCGCTATTTGTTTTGGGGGGGGTCCACTTTGAGACAAACTTTGGTTCTCAGGGGACAGCCCCAATCACCGCGGGACCCCAACTGAGCCACCTTTGGCGTCCGGTTTTTGGACGCTCCATGATCCGCAAATTGGCGACCCACCATGACCCGTCCGGGTTCGTTCAACGAATTTGACTCCGATAGCCAGGACAAGTTGGGTTGAATTTCCACCTCCAAGTTCGGAACCTATTTGTTGGTGGTCACTCGAATGGGTTTGTTTCAAAATATAAGGGTATATATTATATATAGCACTTGAATTGGATGCAGGGGTGTCTTTAGTTTCGACCCCTCTATACCCCGGAAAGCGTCTCCTCCCAGAAAAAAGCAGGGCACGGCCGCGCCGCGTGATTTGTCCGGCTGCAGGACGCCCTCGGCGGACGGCACCGTGTCCTGCATGCCGTGCCTCCATGGCTTCAAGCTGCTCTTCAACGAGTTCACCCAAGGCGGGTGGGATCGATCGATCGAATTCTCCGCCAAGAGGGGAGGTTTGGTCCCCCAGCAATTGGTGCCCGTTCTTTTACCCGTTTGTTGGGAGGGTTCAACCCTACCAAAATTTACTACAGAAAAAAGAAGAAGCAAAAAACGGGTGCCAACATATTCTAACCTCTCTACTGGAGGACCTGGGGAAAGTTGCTGAGGGCAGAGGTGGGCGAAGGCCATCCGATGTACAAAAAGGTGCACCTCTCAACGACCCAAGTAGAATGGGAACTGTGGATGAAGAATCCCCCAGAGGAAAATGAGGGTGTCCTTGTTGTTGGATGAGAGGAACTCCCATAGGATGGGCTCCGGGGTTCCCATTGCCAGACCTGCGGCTTGCGACTTTTCTGAGGAATCAACCGCCCAAAAAAAGCGTCCATGATGTATGTTCTTGCCACAGGAAGTCCGGGCCGAAATGGCCATGGGGGGAATCAGGGATCGGAACCAGTGCAAATGGGGATTGGCGTTTTGCCGATGCTTTTGGCCAGGCGTGCTGAAGGACATCTTTGAGCTTCCTACAAGGCCAAAGCAGAGGCCGGGGGGGGGGGTAACCGGTCAGCGACTGGGAGAGAGGCGTGGGCGAAGCTTTGGCCGACTCCGACTGGCAGTCACAGTGCGGACTCCTCTGACCACTAGCTTTATGGTTTGGATGATCTTCATTTCCGCTGGTTCTGCTGGGCAAAGAGAGAGGGGGAGGGAGGGAGGGAGGGAGGGAGGGAGGGAGGGAGGGAGGGAGGGAGGGAGGGAGAGAGAGAGTGCGCCCCAGTGCGGTGGGGCCCATTTGCTTGTTGGCTAGGTAAATACGACTCCCTGAGCTTTCATTCCTCACCCCGCACTCGGTCACAGCCTTGGTGTGGGGTCTATATGTTGCTTTCAGATCTGCTCCCAACCCCCTCGCCCCAAAGGATCTTCGCGGCGGGGGGCGCGGTCTTGGCCTGCGCGCAGCTGTGGCAGCACCCCAACCTGCAGCCCTTCTACCGCATCGCCGCCCGCGAGGCCTCCCCGTCACGACGGTTTGATGACCGGGCGGATCGTTTTTCCAAGAAAGCCAAACGAAGAAGCATAGGGCACTAAAGCCTCTAAACCCGTTTCTGTTCGACTTGATGATAATTCGGAGTCATCAACGTCAAGAACACCAACAAAGAGTTCCGTTTGGCCTGGCCCCTCGATATCCACCCCGGATTTAAAGTTGACCTGCTGGATTATTAGGGTGTTCCGAAGGATCCCTCTTAAAGGGCACACCCCATAAATCGGGGTGATCTACTTTAGCGGCTTTCGCTGACTAGTAGAGTCCTCCGGATTAATCCGAAGTCAACACTGTTTCGTGGGTTCGTCAAGTTTGGACGTTTAGATATTTTGTGCAAGCCTATTTGGGGTAAGCGGGGACCAACCATTTGTGGTAAGCGGGGACCAACCCAGAAGAGTACCATGTTGACAGACCTGCAAATGCTAGGGCGGGGGTCAAATGGCCGCCCTCGCATCGCCAATGATCAAAGGCATTATTTCTTTCTTTTTTAAATGAGCAAAGGGCATCCTGCAAAGTTTCAGGCGTCCCACTGAGGTTGAGCCACCGCACTCATTTTTTGTGCGGCAGGGCGGCTACTTCGAGTCGCTCAGAAGGCTGCGGATCGGCCAATCTCCGCAGGTGGGGGGCAGAGGTGTTCCATCGGGAAGAAGAGATCCAAACAGTTTGTGTGTGTGTGTGTGTGGCTTTTTGGGGATGGTAATTAATTACTTCCTTTTGTGGGGGTTGGTCATAATTTTAAACAGAAAAACATGATTTGGAGTATCCCCAATTTGAAACACACGCTCAAAAAAGGCGGCCCGCTGTTTGAATCTATCATATTGAGCACGGGATATCGACTGTCATTGGCTGTACAGGGATGACGGCCATCAGTCACCTGCCTTCCACCCACGTTGAGCAAGTCTCAAGTCTGCTTGCTCATTGCTTTGAACCCGCAGCCCAACTGGATGCCACTTTACTGGCAAGAGCACAAAGAGGGGCGATGACATGTCCACTCACAGGTGCATTTTGATACGGTGTTTCCTAAAGTCCATAGTCTTCATCTTGGAACGAGGCTTCCCAAAAGCGGAAAGAGATGACATCTCCGGCCGGTTCAGAGGGAGGTTGGCGGAGGTGTAACTCAGAATCTGCCACCATCTAGTTTCCCCAAAGGACACCTATACCCGAAACCCACAATTGCAAAATTCAGGATGCGTTGGGGCAGAAGTGAAGTTGCTTGGGGATGAAAGGACCACCAAGCACCAAGCACTCCACTCCAGTTTCGCATGCTATAGCAGCCGCGGATCAGCGCGAATCGATCCACGCCTAGAGAGTTTGTGATCCGATGTGACACAAGATGACCGACTTGAAAGGGGTGTAGTCTTCCAAGCAACTAAACAAGGAGCGCTTTGCCTTTCCAAGGCGAAAACATGAAGTTCTTTTCGACTCATTTTCTCTACAGAGAGACAATTGGCCCAAGGGCCCTTCTCTCGATCGTTTTTGGCTTCAAGCCACTTCCAACAAATGTCGTAGTTGTTTTTCCTGAGCCCCTTCCATCACACGCCCCTGTCCTTTTCGTGCCATGGGCAAGCCGACCGCCTTTAGCCCCGGAAGGGGTGGGGCCATCCGAACGGCGCGGAACGGTGACCGTTTCGCGGCGACGGTCGTTTCGCCAGGTGCTGCAGAACATCCTCGCCTTCGCGGCCTGCACGGAGGACGAGCGTCGCACCGCCAGGCCGGTGGGAACAGGGACCTAGGGTCAAAAGGGAATCGCAAAGCGGCTCAAGAAATCACCAGTGATTTAGGAGAACACCATGTGCAAACAACGAACCACAGGGCACTTCAGGTTTGTTGTACGAGATGCTGCTTGCTTTTGAACATGGGCGGAACACCTTCTGTTTTTTTCTTCTTTAGTTTGAATATGTCTTTTTCCTGCGAGGAGCTTCTGTCCGCAAGCCCTGCTGCCAAGAAGTCGTCGGTTCGTCGCAGGAAGGCCGCGGAGAAGCTGTGGCTGCCGCAGGGCTCCACGGGGTCCAAGCCCTCCTGGGGCTTCGCCTCCTCGGACGGAGTGGGGTTTTGGTGGGTTGGCGGGGGGGAGGTGGGGAGGTGGGGAGGTGGGGAGGTGGGGAGGTGGGGAGGTGGGGAGGTGGGGAGGTGGGGAGGTGGGGAGGTGGGGAGGTGGGGAGGTGGGGAGGTGGGGAGGTGGGGAGGTGGGGAGGTGGGGAGGTGGGGAGGTGGGGAGGTGGGGAGGTGGGGAGGGGGGGAGGTGGGGAGGTGGGGAGGTGGGGAGGTGGGGAGGTGGGGAGGTGGGGAGGTGGGGGGAGGTGGGGAGGTGGGGAGGTGGGGAGGAGGTGGGGAGGTGGGGAGGTGGGGAGGTGGGGTGGGGAGGTGGGGAGGTGGGGAGGGAGGTGGGAGGTGGTGGGGAGGTGGGGAGGTGGGGAGGTGGAGGTGGGGAGGTGGGAGGTGGGGAGGTGGGGAGGTGGGGAGGGGGAGGAGGTGGGGGGTGGGGAGGTGGGGAGGTGGGGAGGTGGGGAGGTGGGGAGGTGGGGAGGTGGGGAGGTGGGGAGGTGGGGAGGTGGGGAGGTGGGGAGGTGGGGAGGTGGGGAGGTGGGGAGGAGGTGGGGAGGTGGGGAGGTGGGGAGGTGGGGAGGTGGGGAGGTGGGGAGGTGGGGAGGTGGGGAGGTGGGGAGGTGGGGAGGTGGGGAGGTGGGGAGGTGGGGAGGTGGGGAGGTGGGGGGGGAGGTGGTGGTGGCACCACTTTTTTTTCCCGGAGGTTTTGTAAGGGGGGAGGTCTTGGGGAGGGGGGGGGTTTTGGGCTGGGGTTTGGGTAGGTTTTGGAGCTTTGGGAGGGTGTGGACACTTGTAAACCGATGCCCTTCCAAAATAGACATGTGTCCACCATACTGGAGGGGGTGGGGGGATGGGGGTTAGGTGGGTGTTGGAAATGTCAGGGTGTGCCCCCTCTTTTTTGTGGGGAAGTCGTGCAGGTTTTGGTTTCGGACAGATGGCCGGTATGAGGGGGTTCTCAACTCTTCCAAAAAGGGTTCTTTCAGCCAAACACTTGCAGATTCTCATGTTGCGGTTCTTGGCTGGAGAACACGAGCAGGACATAGATCTCTTCATCACCTGCGAGACTGAAGAGGAGGGCAAAGACCTACTCCGGAGGACCGGGCACAGATGCTTTTGAAAGGAGCCACGTGTTCTGCTGGTATACCTTCTAGGTCCCCCAGTAGTGCCCTTTCTCACCTTTTTTTTTGGAAGGGTTCCCCTACTAAAATAGGCTACAGAAAAAAGTTGGTACCCTTTATTCTAACCTCTCTACTGGAGGACCTAGCCTTGCAGAAAGGGTCTTTCCCCAGATTGACATGGCTTTCCCAAGGGCTACTCAGAGTCACCCACGCCAACTGCCAAAAAACCTGAAGAGATGCTCGACCGCATTCCTTTGTTGCAGAGGGACTGACGGTGTCAGCTCAGTGATTCCTGGCCTGGATCTGATGACTCCCAACCCCCAATTCTGGGGAGTGTCATTGCACCGCATACACTGTTCGAACAACAACAGGGCGCAGAAAGCATTCAACACCGTGTTGCTCCTGCGATGCGCACCTGCTCTTACGGGATTGCTGCATGGGCGCCCCATCTTTCAAAAAACCCGGCGCTGTCAGGGCTTGCTTGCAGTCCAAAATTGTTGGGCCTCCCCCAAATTCCTCTCGCGCGTCAACATGGGACCCATGGCACCCGGGCGGTCCATAGACCTGTCAGTCTGGTTAGCCTCCCAGATGGCCGAAGTTGTAGCCTGCCTCGGGAAATTTGTTGGCAGACTGCCGCTTTTTGGGTTTTTGACATGGGAATCCCCATTGG